>OU898276.1:137497200-137652200 GCA_918026665.1 Diabrotica balteata
ATAGATATCATTGGAATCGATCGATACGTTAGTAGAATTAAACAACCCACATCAAGTATGGAAACATAGTGAGTTAAGACGCTACTAAGGATCAGGACTGCATACTGTTACCACTACTGTTCAATCTACACAAATATATCTAGAACAACTAGAAGAGCAGATAAAAAGAAAACATCAAAATAAGAGTCATACTAATAAGCAATCTTCGATATGCGAAGAATATTGTTATACTGGCAGATAATATGGAAGATTTTCAGATGATCCATGATAGAGTAAATATTACAGGCAACCAATTTAGACTAAATTTCCTAATTATTTAAATAAAACATCGAGCTACATATTAAAAATGAACATATTGAAAGAGTACACTGTTTTAAATATCTAACATACACGGTAAATTATAAGTGTTACACTAAGGTACAATCTAAGAGTTAGCACCAAATAATTGAATTATACTCTTTGGAGTCAAGACGTTACAAGAAGTATCACTTTAAAAAAAAGTTAGAAGATTATGTTTTATATTATGCTTAAAAACTAGTTTTTATTGTAGACAACGTTATTGCTAATGTTAAAGTATTAGAAAAGATATTGAGCTAGTACTTTATAGATCTATATTATTTTTAGCTTTATGCTTAAATAGTTTAGTTGGATGTCAGGCACATTCAGGTATGTGCAGGTAATAAGGCTAATGATTTAAACCCAAGCCAAATCATAAATTTTAATTTTAAACTTTCGATCTTCTTTCTTTGTACAAGCAATCCTTCTGGTTGATTGGCTAAATAATACCTATACGAGAAGTTGCCACTCTGTCTTTTGCGCGTATTTTGACTCTTTTTTCTTCTTCATTTTGTCAATCAACGTTTTCCCTTGTCAGGGGTTGTCGTTCCTCACTCTTCTTTACCACTAATTTCTGTCCACCGGGTGTTCTTGAACTAAACCTTTCTCCCTCATGTCTTCTTTCACACAGTCCTTTTATCTTCTCCTCATTGCACATAGTTTACAGTTCTACGTCTTATACGACCAAACCATTACAGTCTTTTTTGTTTTCTTTAAACTGACGGCTCCTTCCCTAATTTAGTATTTTTTTATCCTATCCCTTCTAGTTTTACCCAACATCGATGGTAACATTTTCGATTTTTTGATTTCAGAGTACCTCGCTCAATCGCTTCCAGTTAAACCAACCAGCCTGTAGTCTGTTAACAATTTTTAGATCTATTGTCCCATTTTCCGTTATGAAGAAGCCAAGGTGTTCCAATTCTCCTACTCGTTCTAGTTTTTCTTCAAGCAACCTGTCTTTAACCATTTCTTGACCTCCTAACCAGATACTCCGTTTTTGACTTTCTTATCTTAAATCCTCCATTTTCAATAGCCCTTCTCCAACATTCCAACTTCTCCTTTAACATATCTTTGCTCTCCCCTACTAACACGATATCATCAGCAAAGACTATTGAGCAAGTAGCTCCCTATCTTACTTTCCTTATGAGTACATTCTAGACTAAACAAGTAGGGACTCAGTGAAGAGCCCTAATGCAAACCAACCGTCACTGGAAAAATTTCAGTGAATCTGACACAAGGCGGTACTTTGGTGTACGCTCTCTCATACATATCATTCACGAGCCTTAAGTACTTCTCGTTACCCCATTTCTCTATCATACATCTCCACCGCTCTTGTCTAGAGATTTTGTTGTACTCCTTCTCAAGATCTGTAAATACCAAATGTAGCTCTCTTTTTTTCTCGCCGTATTTTTTTACCAACTGTCTTAAAGCAACCAAGGCATTTGTTGGTGCTTCTCTTATCAATATCTCTCTGCTTAAACTTGACTTTACGGTTCTCTCGCAAATTTTCATTGTGTGCGACATTAACTGTATATTTCCATGGTTCTTACTGTCCTGAGTGTCCCTCTTTATCTTTATACAATGATATCATCTCACACTCTTTTCAGCATTGGCAATATTTTTTCCTCATATATCCTACTCATTATTTGCCATAAAATATCAATCACTCACTCTTCTGGAGCCTTTCAAGCATCTACGGGTATTTCATCAGGTCTTACTGCCTTACCATTCTGTATCCTATTCCGTCCCCTTTTATCTTCTAAGGGTAGCCCTAGCTCACTTTTCGCTGGGATCAGGCGAGGCCACAAATGCTCTAGCCTCTTAATTGCTTTCTATATTACTTACTTCTAGGGTTTTGGCAAGGTTTTTACTGAGAAATGTACTTCCTGAAGCAAACCCTTCTACTTAATCTAGGTTTGGGGCCGGCGCTTATATTTACCAACCTACTTAATTACCCAGCAATTACCAGAGTTGAAGTTTATTGTTATTTCTGTTTAGTATCCACTCGTTAATACTCTTTATAAATCCCCTATATGTTACATTATTTTTTAATGTCTTCACACTCCTTTCCGTGTCTTAGTATATTTTTTGTAATTCTTCTTGAGCTTTGCCTTTCTAACAGCTTTTATTGTATGGCTGTGTCGGATTTTGTTTCTTATTCATATGTTTTTATTAGTTTGATACTGGCTTTATACACTGATGACAGTTTATTGTTAATATGTCGGTTTTTCCAGATAGTTCTATTAAAGCAAAATGCTAGCCTATGTGTTATTTGTACTTTTCTCCCATGGGTTTCGTTAGATCTCCATATCTGTACAGTAAACCTAAGATTTCCATCACCTGTTCAATGCTAATGCTATCGATTGCTATTTTATATCTCGTTGGTTTAGTACTGATTACTATTGCTTTGATTTTCTGATTTTAGATTATTATATGAAATTTCTTTTGTTCTGGTGTTGAATCTGTGGACCAGTATTTGTAGACATTTTTATATTTGGCTAGCAATATCGCGTCCCGTGCATAACAGAGTGTATGGATGTCTTTGCTCCTGTTCTATATACTTTTATTTTTGAATTATTTTTTAAAGCTTTTAATGACTTATCTATGAATAAATTAACCCATTAATGACAATGATCTCCATTTGGGGTTCTGATGCCAGCGCTCTCACAGAATCGCCATATTTATTCTAATTCACACGCTGAGTGTCAAACTAGTTGGAGTTTTTGAAGCGAAGCTTCTAAACTAACATTGTATTACTTTTTTTTTTCTATTGTAAAATACTGAGGTGAGCGTCACGGAACTAGCACCACGAGAAAGCGTCACAGATAGCGTCAGAAATAGCGGTTTTTTACATCGATTCACTATTCTCGGTTAATTCATTTCTACTCATCATATATTTATCTTAAGCAGGTTTAAATTAAATAAAGTAAAAAATATCTAACAAAATACACACATTAAATAAGAAGTAAAACGAATTAAAAGAAATTTTGTCACTGCCTTGGTTTGTCAAAGCTTCAATTGCTGCCTTAATATATATAGAATCGAAAGCCTTCTTGAAATCTATGAAAGGTAATGCTAGCGGTATTTCATATTCTTATGCTCTACTCATTAGTTCTCGAAGCGTATGAATATGACCCATTGTACTGAATCCACGTCTGAAGCCAGCTTGCTCTCTCGACTGTGCAGCAACTAATGCGTTTGTTATTTTATTGTTGATTATTTTTGTGAATATCTTGTATATATATATGATTGGTAGTAGACTTGTAGGTCTGTAGTTTTTGATATCCTCTTTGCTACCTTTCTATAATGAGAATTATGTTTGCTTTATTTCAATGGTCTGGAATGCATCTTGATCTTAGTCAGTTCGTAAATATGCCTGCTAAGATTTTTTAGGTTTTATTGCCAGCCTATTTAAGCAGTTCCACTGTTATACCGTTTATTCCAGCTGGTTTGCCGCTTTTCATTTTTGTAATTGTCGATTCTACTTCTTCCCGGAGGACTTCTGGTACATATTCTTAGTAGTAGATTACTTCTTCGACTGTATCAGGGGCTTTGTATAGTTCGCTATAGAATTAAGTCACGAGTTGTATTTATTGGTGTTTTTAGTTTGTAATTAATGGTCTATTTGTTAAACCTAGAATATATATTCCTTTTGTTAGTTTTAATATCAAAATCCAAAATTACACTTCAAAATTTCCAAACGAACTTTAAAGTATGCCCCGTGTTTAAATTACATCAAATTGTAAGGTTTATTAGGTACGTTTATTTATTTCTTTAAAATATTCCTATGATCTTTTTGTTACGCCACTGTGTATAAAATGTACATATTTGATAGATTTCGTTGTAATTTGGTCAAAGGTATATATTTTTTACATGTCTACGAATGATTTAATATTAAATAGGATAAATATACAAGCCGGATTTTCTATGGGCTCATAAATTATTTGTAGAAACCCACAGTGATTAATTCTTCTTTCACAGATCATCAATTTTGAATTTAAATGCCGTTTTATTCTGTTTTACAGAGAATTATTACACCACAATGTAGACTTATTGAATGAACAGGTCGAACATGATTGTTTTTCAATGGATATTTACGGGTTATAAATATGTTATTAAGCAATTAAGTAACAGTGCTTCTAAAGGTAATAAATAAAAAAGATATATTAGTATGTCTCTATAATTGTTCGACTATCTACATGAGTTTATAAGAAATATTACACTATTTAGATGCTTTAACAAATGATATTTTGCTGAAAAGTGTTGTTTAATTTTTTTCAGACTGCTCGTATGACATTTAAAGACAGTAAGGTAGATTAGAGAAAGGGAGGAAGCCGTTAACCCAAAATATATCAATTTAAACTATTATAAGATGTGTGTGACTACCAGACATGTTTTTGAAAAATCAGAAATTCTGAGATTCAGTTTTTCAATTTATTTAAGTTTTCCAAAAACTAATTAAAAACAAAATATAAAAATTTAAATTATGTTTGTAATTTTTACTACCAAAATAAAAATATTCGACAGAAATTTTAATTTTTATTATAACTAATAAATTAACAATCAGAATAAAAACAATGTATTCGATAAGTTAATGTTATGAGTTTAGGTTCGGTCCCTTGGTTCTGGCGTGATGTGGTCCCCTCCAGTGAGAAAATCACGGGTCCATCTTACCGGTCTCTTTGCCAACGTCGCTTTAGTCTTCTGATAACTCGATGTTGAGGTATTGCGGAAATTAATGGATTGGAGAGTGTGTTCACTTTTTGAATGTATTGTAATTCCTTTTGCTGGTATACTTCTTTCACTGTTGAGATATTGAGATCCTCATAGATTCCTTGGTTGATTACGTACCAGTGTGCATCAACAATTACTCTTAAGATGTTTGATTGGCATCTTTCCATAATAGCAATATTATATTTACTACTACAGCCCCACAGCTCTATGCCATATTATGTCTATATTGGTTTGATATCTGTTTTATAAATTAGAATTTTATAATTTATTGACAGCTTGGAGTTTTTTCCAATTAACCAATTGTTTTCGTTTTGTCTTAGTTGTAGTTGTTTTCTTTTTTTGGTGATATATTCTTTCCAACACAGATTTGGTCTAGGTGTAGCGCTAGGTATTTCGTTGTTTTAGTCCTGGATATTTCCTCATTGTTGATATATATTGGTGGTGGTGTTTCTCGTCATAAAGTGAAAGTTACGTGGGTTGACTTGTTTCCATTTATTTTTATTTTCCATTGATTTAGATAGTTTTCAAGCTCATACAAATAGTCTTTTTGCCACAAGATGCCACAAGAAAATAGCTTCAGAACAATAATAGCTTGAATTTTAAGAACGCTGCCCTTGCCATTTCTATTCGTACCCTGATCTCTTGGTCTGGATCTCAAATGCTAATAATTCTCAAATCAGTGAATCATTAAAATATTTATATATAGCAAAGCAGGGCAGTACCAATACTAGAGGTACCTAGACTTGCTAATTGATCCGGGACAAAACGCAAATCATCATCATCATCATCATCATAAGTGGCTCGACAATCCGTTGTGGAACTTAGCCTGCTTACAAAGAAGTCGATTCCTTGCCACTCCTGGCTACTCCTGTAGATTCCCGGTAACTTCCCTCCATCTTCTGACACTTAAAATCTATAGTTCTTCTTCAACATCAATAATCCATCTCCTTCGTGTTCGTCCACTACCTCTTGTGCCTTCTGGTTCAGAAAATGTTAATCTCTTCGTGTATTGGCCATTTGATATTCTAGCAATGTATCCAGCGCATCTCAAGTCTTTCATTATTTTGAGATAAAGTCCACGTTTTAGCCTAATATAATAAAACATGCCTTATTAAGGTCTCACATATATTGAGCTTTACTGCACGTTTTATATTTTTAGTATATAAATGTTTCTAGAGACAGTGAACAGTTATGTTTGCTATTGCTATGCGTCTTTTTATTTCGTCGCTTGTAGTGTTTGTTATGTTTACTAGCGATCCAAGACATGTAAACTCTTTGACTTGTTCTAAGGTGTAGTTACGTGTATCTGTTATAATCTGTCTGTCCTATCTGTCCACATGTATCTGTCATAGTTTTCTAAAAAATCAAACAATCCCTCTATACTTACGAAGCAAGATATATAACTCCTGTATAATACTGGTGCTCACCTACGGAGCACAGACATGGACATTTACACAGACCAATTTGGATAGGATAAGGAAGGCACAAAGAGCGATGGAGAGACAAATGTTGGGTATATCACTTAAAGATAGAAAACGTAACCAGTGGATCAGAACCAGAACAAAAACAGTAGACGCGATAGAACAAGCAGCAAAACTGAAATGGAAATGGGCTGGACACAATGAACGTCTCCAAGACGGACGATGGAACAATGCCATCGGAAAGTGGCGTCCATACAATGCAAAGAGATCAAGAGGCAGACCACAGATGAGGTGAAAAGATGACATCAGGAAACAAGGAGGTCCCACATGGCAGAGAACAGCTCAAGATAGGGAAAGATAGAGAGAACTGGGGGAGACCTATATCCAACAATGGAAGGATAGAGAATAGGTTCAAAAAAAAAGGTATAGTTGTTAATTTAAATACTCTGTTGGATATTTCGAGGGTTTTTAGAAACAAACATATTTCGTTTTTTCCTTGTTTACCACAAGTCCGAATTCACTTACCGCGTCCGCAAGCCTTATGAAACACTGCACCACTCTCTCATACTTCTGCCCACTATAGCTATACCATCAGCGAATGCGAGAATTTGCTTGGATATAATAAAAACAGTTCCATTTATTCTAATATTTAATTGTCTGATTGCCTTTTCCAAGGCAATATTAATATTAAGGAACAATAACATTATTATTGTCAAATACCATAGAGTTTTCTCCTTCAATTCTAACAAATGAGCTTACGTTTTGTATTGTTAGTTGGGTCAACTTAACTAACTTAGGTGAGATCCCAAAGTCTATCATTGCATTATATAATGCAGTTCTTTTCACACTATTATATACTGCTTTGAAGTCGACGAAGATATGTTTTGTATCTATGTTATATTCCAGTGGCTTTTCTAGAATCTGCACATGTGCTTGAATTTGATGTATAGTTGGCTTTCCAGCAGTAAATCTTTATTAATATTAATCCTAAATATCCTTTGTAAAGTGTTTCCAAAATAAGACTATCAAATAATACATTACCGAAGATTTTGTACGCAGATTCTAACAAAGTAATGCCTCTATAGTTCTTACACTCTAGTTGATCACCCTTTTTATGCAACGGACATATTATTCCCTTTAGAAACTCTTCTGGTACTGAGTCATTCTGCCATATAAGTACTATTGGTTTATGGATTGCTGCAAAAGGTTGATCATCACCTTTTTTATACATTTTCGAACAGATTTCATCGATTCCTGGGGCTTTACTGTCTTTGAGTTTTAGGATGACATTTAACACTTCTCTTGTTGAGTCTTCACTGTGTAGTTGACGTTTTAGATTTTGTTGATTGCCTGTGTTGTAACCTGCTTCAATATCGTTTAAATTTGAATGTTATTTTAATTCATTTTTGGGCACTCATCGTACTCTCGGTTTACTGCCTCATACAACATGCCTCTTTTTCTTCCGTAGGAGCGTGGATGCCAATAATGATAATATTAGCGAACCGTCCTGTATGTATTATTCGACATATCCTATGATCAATAGCTTTGAAATCAATTACACTATGTTTGACCTTGCTGCTTACAAAAACTCCGGTACCAAATTCGTGTTGGATAAAATATCCACTGTAGTAAATATTGCAGTTATTTTTTCCAGGATGCCTGAGCTACTCATTTCCTGTAAAGCAATGATTTTTGCTTTGGCTTTATTTTTTTCTTGTATGAGCAGATCCGTGACTCCAGGCTGATAAAGGCTTCTTACGTTCCACGTGCAAATTTTTAAATCATTATCCTTATTTCGTTTGCGAGTTCGTCGTAGGTTAGACAGTCCAGTTTTTTCTTTATAACTCTCAAAGACAAACCTCCTTTTGGAGGGCATTTTACCCAATCTCGTCAGTTCTTGACCCAACTTTCCACCCGGGTTGGATACCGGATCTCCAGTTGCGTTGTTTGATTTACAGAGGACATCAGCGTGAAGGTGAGAGAGTGAGAGAGTTAACTGGAATCTACTGGAATTATCTCAGAAATATGACTATCAAATATTAGACATCTTATAATAAACTTTTATTTGCACATTAATAATTTATACTTTAATATTTTTATTTATAAAAATGGCCGTACGATGTTTATTTTCGATACTTTTATTTCTGTATATTATCTGTATTATCCATACGTGCTTTAAAACAGACAAAACAGAAAATGATAAACTAATATTGAGGTATAACGGAAACTTCTAAATTAAACTTGACATTACTCATTTACAAAGATTGCCCTATATAATTTCGAACAATAGCAATTATAACTTCGTAAAAAATCAATATCATCTCATTTCAACTTTCCAACTAAATTACTCAACTCCTACCGTTTGATTTATATATCTGGTCTTTCCATTTCTGCAGATATATGTATTTTTAGAAGACACAAACTTCCATTTACATAAGACTTGGTCTAATTTATCAAAGTAATTTTCTTGTGGCACTTGGAAAGAAGAAAAATTGTCCAGAGGCGCCAAATATGTCACGACTCCGGATGAATAATTCTGAAAATAAAAAGCGCTGAATAATTTTTCCATAAGTGACAGATATTTTTAAAATTCTCCCTGTTGAAACTAGTTACGATAATTTTGTTATCGAAGAAAAGTATATTAAGCAATCATAGTTATACTTAATTAGGTTCAGAAACAATGGGCTTGTGGCATGTTTATTATATAATTAAAATAATTACTATTTTAATAGGAATAAGACACAATTAAAATTTAAGATAAGTTTATTAACGTTTCAATTTCCACTTCGGAAATCGTTTTCAAAATTCAAACATTAATAAATTTGTTTTTTGTTATATGGAAAAAAATTCTTCTAATAATTTAATTTTATCTGACTTATTTATAATGACAATTCAGACATATAAATATTATACACTTTAAAGTAGAAAACTTTAATATGATACTGAGTTGCGTTCCTCGGAGGACTGTATTGTATAGTTCTATCAATTACATGAAATCAACTTTAACTTGATTATATTCGTCAGAAAAAAACATAGCATGTGATTCGTCTTAAAAAGATATCCGCATGTCATGATGACAGTTAAATTCTCCTGTTAGCGGTTCCATAGTAAATCATGAAGAAAAACCCAGGAAAAAACCTTATAATACTATACCGACATGGTAAGTATTTGGTTTTATATTTAGTTTACTCTCAATAAATACCAAATTCTGATTTTATATGATGTAATTAAAAAAATGTAATGATGTATTGGATTCCATTGATGTATATGATCATGGATGGATCGCAAAACAAACGAACAAGTTCTCGAACAACTAGGAAAACAATGCGAAGTTTTAAATTCCATAAAGATCAGGAAATTGGAATACTTGGGGCACATCATGAGAGGTGAAAAGTACGAACTACTAAGGAACATAATGCAGGGTAAAATCAAAGGTAAAAGAAGCGTAGGAAGACGTAAAATCTCGTGGCTACGCAATCTCCGTGAGTGGTTTGGATGCAGTTCAATTGAACTATTCAGGCGAGTAACCAATAAAATTATAATTGCCAGAATGATTTCCAATCTCCGATAGGAGTGGAACTTGAAGAAGAAGAATGATGTATTCTCGATATGTTACTGACTTACTATAGTTTATTTTTATGAACGAAAGAGTAATTAGCATAATTTTAACTGGTACCTCCGACCACTCCATGGGCGTGCTCAAGATTAATTGAAAAATTACTTTGAATAATTGTAAAAAATAAATGAATTATTTCAGTGTTATAAAGTGTTATGTGTATGTAAACAAAAGTGACCTCTTTTATCACACACTATATTAGAACTGACTGGCCTACATTAAAAAGTGTTTAAAAAAATTCACATTTTTTTTAATTTTTAAAAATTACAAAAGAGAAAAAGAGTTTTTAAAACCGTCTAAGGTATGTTAAATAGATAAATAAAAATATTAATATAAAACTTACAGCTACTTGTTACAAATCCAAATCAGATTCAGAAGATGAACTTTCAGAACCAAGATTTATAATAACTGGCTCGATCATTTTATCAGTAATATTGTCCAGCTTCCACATTTTTTCCTCTTCTGTAGTAGTGTGATTTACTGCCTTTTCCCAGTTTTCAGGTTTTACATTATTTACGGCCTCCAAAAACAACTGTTTAACATCATGACTTTTAAAAGTGGTATTTTTTCATGAAACTCCACTCTTTATCTGTGCCCATACCAGTTCAATCGGGTTTAATTCACAATGATATGGTGGGGATCTAAGTACTGTCATTCCACGATTTTTGGCAATTTCATCAATTTCGTATTTTTTAAATTTTTATTTATGAAGAGCACACAACGAAGTTCCTTTCTTATAGATCCGGGATGGTACGTAATATTTTTTGAACTCAGCCAATTCTGCAAGTCTTTTTTGACCCACTTGGTTGTGGGCAGTCCTTCTATAAGTCTGGAGTGATAACTTGCATTATTCATTACTATTACACAGTTCTTAGGAAGAAGATCTATCATTTGTTCGAACCATTCTTGAAAGACATCAGCGTTCATGTCTTCATGGTAGTCACCGGTACGAGTTGATTCAAAAGTTAATAAACCACCTTCAACAAAACCGTCTGAACTGCCAATGTGTACTATTATCAGCCTGCGTCCCTTTCCTGATGGTGGGTTTAAACCAGTAGAAAAGTTATTTACAAAAGCGTGCCTTTGACTTGTAACAGTTTCATCCTGCCAAAATTTATTTGGTGTATGACCCTCGTTGATCCATGTTTCATCAAGATAAAATATTTTTCTTTTTTGGTTTCTCATTTCCTTTATGGTTCTTAACAAATGTCTTCTCCATATGACAATATCGCTTCTTTCTAATAAAATAGACTTTCTGGGATTCTTTTTCCAGCGGAAGCCTATTTCTTTTAAAAGTTTCCATAACGTACTTCGAGTCATTTCTGGGTAATCCTTATCATCTCGAACTGAGACAAGAACTTTATCCAATGTTGGAAATTCTTGTCTAAAGAAGAATTCATGCACTTTCCGTCGAAGTCCTTCTTTAAAATGATATTCTATTTGAAATTTTGGTTTCCCTGGAGCATTACGTGGCATTTGAAAACTACCACATTTCTCTTCTGTAATAACTCTGTAAATCGTAGATTTCCCAACACCAAGTGTACTGCTAACTAACTCAACGGTCTCGTCAACACTTTCACATAAACCTTTGTCTGTAAATGATTTAAAACAATTAAATATTAATGTTTTTTCATTAACTGTTAAAGGACCAATTTTTCGGCGTTTACAAGGCACTTCCAAATTTTCCATAACACTAGTATACACAATAAACTGCACCTTGCAACTGAAGTACCTACTTTTAGTGAACTGTAAATAATTTTGAATACGCCACTTGGACCTTCGTACAAAATGGAAAAACCCACTATCACATTTTCTGTGGAATAAGTTTAGAAGGTAATTATCTAGTCAATTACTGTCGTAGATTCCTGGAATGAAAGAATTAAATGTTTGATTGTTGAAACCCTTACTTCGTGGAATGCACTCATTTCAGATAAAATAAAACGTTTTATTTTATCTAAAGAATTAAACTTTATTTTGCAAATAGGAAGGTACTTATTAAACTTTTATTGGTTATATATAACCAATAAAATAAACATCTTACATTTCTTGCAAATTCATTAGTACCTATTAACCTCCATCACTCCGACACTGGCAACCTAATTTAGGGATTAGTAACCCTCACAACTATTGTATTCTATTCTGCTCCAACCTTTATACCTGGTGGTCATACTCAATTTAAAAGTGTTTTCCTATATACTTCTGTAAACTTGTTGACAAATATCTGTTTTTCATTGAGTCACCCGTATCAACAGTTTAGGGATTTGCATACATAATTTATTGTTTTATTACTCTCTCATACATACAAATACACTCTAAATAGTGGTATCTTCCTTTTATTAACTTTCTGTTTTAGTACGGATAACCAGCTCCTACTGAATTCTGCCGAGGAATTTGCGACACAATTGGTCTCATTTAGCATAATTAGAACCGCTACTTTGATTTTTCTCTTTTAACTATCTTTGTTTTAGGACTATACTTGAATCATTCCATTGCACCCTATGTTCATTTTCCCATGCGTGTCTATATATTTAAGATCTATCAAATTCTCTATCTAATTTCTAATATAAGATTGATGTTCACCTATTCTAACATTTAATGGCCTGAATGTATCACCTAAATAAAACTGATCGCATTCACAAGGTATTTTATCAATACAATTCTTTAATCTTTCTTGTTCATTGTTAGGTTTAGTTTTAGATAAAATCGATCTCAATGTGTTTGTTGTTTTGAATGTTGTTGAAATGTTGAGTTTATTTCCTATCTTTTTCAGTTTTTGTGATATTCCTATTATGTATGGTATTGTTATCTTCCTCATATTATTCCTCGTGTATGCTGTAGGATCTCGTTCTAAGTTGTTCTGTTCTATTTGGTCGATTGTTGAAAATTCCTTATTTATAAACAGTAAAGGATAACCATTTTTTAATAAAACAGATGTTAATGAATGTTTTTCTTCTAAGAACGAATTTTCGTTACAAGTAATTTTGACTCTATCGTATAAGGGTTTATTAATTCCATTTTTAATAATGATATGATTAGATTTGTTATTTAGATATTTGTTGGTGTGTGTTGGTTTTCTATAAAATATATGTGTGCTATACAAATAGATATCTCAGCTCAGCAATATGGGCAATTTCATTTTAAAGTCGTCTGCTTTAAAATGTATAATATATGTCTGAATTGTCAATATAAATGCGTCAGATGAAATTAAATTTTTGAAGAATTTTTCACTACATAATGTACATATACTAATTCCACAGTTTTATATTTCAACACCTGTTGGTCAGTTGGTCTTTAGTAATGCTATTACATATTAGTTTTACAGTTCCCCCATTGGCTTGAGGTTTAACTGAACTACTTGAACTATATCCATTTACACACTGCTTTCAATTCTGATTTAATTTTAATATTTCAATTTCATAAACAATTTTCTTCTCGTTTTGCAGTATTGACAGTGCCTGGTAGACCATTTTATTGTAGTCAACTACCCACTGTCCAATAGATCGTTTGGTCTCTTCTTTCATTCACACTTTATGTACACTTCATTTAGCCTCAAACCTACAACCTTATTGTTACAGACGGGTGTGAGTGTGAGATCTGGATTATGCAATCTAGTTTAAATCAAAATATTCTATATGTCATACTTCATCAGCTGATTTTTTCAGTAGTGGTTCTAGTTGGACCTTTGGCCAATGACAACTTATACAGAATTTTAATATGTGCTGATCACAGATCCATAACTTTGACTGCCTATCAAAGTTGTCATATGTCACATGTCACCGTATCATTTCCGCTTAGATCATTATCCCTCCAGATACTGACAAAGAATGTAGCGTAGAATCTTTAAAGTAATTTTAAACTGTTTGTCCTCGTTTTAGTGTAGTGTTTTGTACAATTTTGTCATTATTAACGTTTCCATATTCTACGCTTGCCGGATAGTTTATATTTGACGAAGTAAGTCTAAAACGTTAATCTCAAAAACTTGTTTTCATCCATTAACTTCGAGTTTTTTATCGAAGTTAACTAATTTCCTTCATCTAAAAAACGTTTTCTTGGCTTATTTTAGATGCCCATGAAGATGCTATTTTAAGCGAAAGTACTTGGGCTAGATTTAGTTAACTTGTGCTCGAAAATAGCCTTATTTTTCAAAGTTTATTTATTCGAGCATTCAACCTCATTTCAATTGTTCTTAAATAGTTAGAGTGCCCGTCGGCAAACAAATTTTATGATATATAGTCTAGCCAAACTTTGGGTATCGCTTCATTATGCCGAGTCTGACACGATCATCCACCGCGACTTATTTTGAATCTAAGGCATTTTTTTCTATAAAATGTTCCCGAAGTTCCGTCAGACAATATGAAAAGTTGTTTTTGCTGTTGTTAATGGAAGTATCCTAAAAAATTAGCTGGTTTTCTATGAATTTCATCCAAGTGTTTATTTTCTTGTTTTTTGTAATATTTTAAATATTTTATTAACCCCCTCTGTGGCTCAATGGTAAGAGCGCCTACCTTTGAACCTAAAGGTCGTGAGTTCGAATCCCACCTGGGTGGAAATTTTCGTTTATTAAAAATTAATAAATGAAAATAATTTTTATCCTCGTGCGATCGGTACTCACCAGAGGGACCGCAGACGTCCGGATACAATTAGCGTCTCTTAGCAAAGACAATGACGTCGACTTTGCTAAGTATCAAGACAATTACTCTACACACACACACACACACACACTACACTAGGTACCTGACTGTACCATGCCAATGATCATAGTTGTCGAGGCATTAACTCAATAATAATAAAAAAAAATATTCTATTAGAAAAATATATTGCCTGACGAAACTTGTTTTTTGATTTTCTTCTCTGATGGGTAAAAATTATCGAAAAATATAAGAAAAATTAGAAAATTATTCAAAATGCCTAAGGAAGGTATACATATAGTTTGAAAAGAGTATCTTTCATAAACCTTTCACCTTTACCTTTTACCGACAGGTTTATACCAAGAACAAGAGGTTAAATGTAGAATAGAAAGGCAAGAAACACCTTCTTAAAGATGCGACAGTTACTCACTGCCCGTAATCTTGATTTGTCCCTACAATACGGCATAATAAAGTGTGTGTTGTGTACATAGTGTACTATTACACGGCGTAGAAGCTTGGACATTAACAGACAGCTCGTTACGACGTTTAGAGAGCTTTGAGATGTGTGTATTTCGTCGTATTTCCATGAACCGACCGCTTTAGAAATGAAGAAGTTTTAAGGCATATAAATAGAGAACGTGAACTCACAGAAATTGTCAAGAGGCACAAAACATCTTATCTTGGATACATATTTAGACACGACAGGTATAACTTCCTTCAGCTTATTATAGAACGGAAAACAGAAGGCAGACGCGGCCCAGGTGAACGACAAATGACCTGGCTGCCAACATCAAAGATTGGACAGGATTAGACTTTCAAAGTTTAATAAGGAAAGCCCAAAATAGGGAAGACTTTGCAGAGGTCATCGTCAATCTTCGCTACGAAGACGGCACTCAAAGAAAAAGAAATTAATTTGCTTTAAGGGTTTGTACTATAAAGAACGGCTCAACCGTTTCCGTTCCAATTTTAATATGTCTTATCGAACATATACTTTCTTCTTGAATCATCGTAGGTAATTTTATTGGTCATAAATTTATATAAAATGAGGAGTGAGAGAAGGCTGCATATTGTCACATTTACTTTTTAACTTATATTCGGAGAAAATATTTAAGGAAGCCTTAATAAAGACAACCGAAGGTATTATTGTGAATGAAGTAACCGTCAACAATATTAGATATGCCGACGATACCTTAGTGCTTACTAATTGCGGAGAAGACCTTCACAATCTAATGAACAAAATAAAACAGACTTGTGATCAGTATGGATTAAAACTCAACGGTAAGAAAACTAAATATATGATAGTTAGCAAACAAAATTATATACAGGATGACGGTATAAAAGACAGGGAGATGCTACACTGGACACAGTAGAGAAACTCGTGTATCTCGGCAGTAATATCAATGAGAGCTTTGATCCAACCGCAGAAACTAAAACCCGAATAGAACAAGCCCGAGCTGCCTTTGTAAAAATGAGAAACGTACTTTGCAGTCACGATCTTAGCATTGACCTTAGAGTTCGAATGACATCTTGCTACATTTTTCTTGTTCTGCTGTATGGAGTAAAAGCGTGGATTCAACTGAGGCTATCCTTAAACGCTTGACAGCTTTTAAGATTAATTACTGTTGAACTGGGAATAAGCCACAATTAAAGATAAAAATACGTTTAGACGTTTCAATTTCCACTTCGGAAATCGTTCTTAAAATACAAACATTAAATTTACAAAAAAGAATCCAAGCATTCGAATGCGGAAGTCTTGCGGAGGATGAATAAGGAAAGAGAGCTTATTCTTATAATAAAAGAACGGAAAACACAATATTTTGGTCACATCATAAGAAATCACAAGTATGAACTGCTCCAACTTATAATCGAAGCAAAATCAATAGCAAAAGAGGACCAGGAAGAAGACGCAACTCTTGGCTTAAAAACCTATGGCAATGGACGAACATGACCTCCATAGAACTATTCAGGGCTGCTACAAATAAGATTAAATGGGCAAATGTAATGGCCAACGCCTTAAGGATAAGGCAAAGTAAGAAGAAGATTCAATTATATATTCAAAGGTTAGTTGCAAAATGAAATTTTTACATGTTGTAGGGAACTCCCCTAGTGTCGAGTAAATGGACCCTTTCATTTTGTTGGACCATTTTGTTTGGTTAATTTAATGAAATATTTACAATATTTCAAAACTATACTGAAGACAACAATTCGAATTCGCACTGAATTCAGAAAGGGAAGGAAAAAGAGAATCAGAAGGAGAAGGTGTACAAAGGTATAGTTTTATTTTTATATGTTGTCTCTTTCTCTCGTTCTACTCTTTTTTAACTTAATTTATTATTAGGATTACATTACCATTTATTTATTAGTATACCTAATAATTTTGACGTTTCGATTTCTAGTTCGGAAATCTTTCTCAAAATACAGAACATTAAATTAATCAAATTTTGTTTTTGGTTACTTGGTAGAAAATTTTTCTGATAACTCTTGTGGGTAATTGATTAGTGTGAGTAAGCTCAGTATCTAGTATAGTAATAATTACAAATAAAGGTATTGACAAAAATTGTAGGCGGCTTTAAACTCCACATTTTACAATTATACAATTACAAATTATTTACAATCTTACAGGGTGTTCCATAAGATGGTGGCAGACCAAACTTATGTTTTTTTAAATTCCTTCTTTTTTTCTCTATTCCCTCTATTTTATTTTAAATTTGAAATCTGCTTCACTTTCACATCACAATAATGTAAAGTTTTATCATGTTATACCGGGTATTTAGAAAGTTATAACCAATATTACCTGAAAATCGTATCAAGTTTAACTCCTTGTATAATTAAAAAGGAGTATAGGAACATTGATCTATTGCAAATGTAGTTTTTTAATAATTGTTTCAAATTATAATACAAATTATAGAACAGAGTAAGTCAAAATGCAAGTACATTACTTTCTTGATAATTTTAAATAGAACACATAAATAGAAGTATCAATATCGTACTTCAAATGTTATGAAGTTATACCTATACCAAAGTTAAAGTTATACCAGTGGTTAAAGTGGTTATACCCGTTTTCTAGATATTTTTATTTTTCCATCAAAGTATTAATTTGGTAGATATTTTAACGTTTACCAATAATTATTGTGAGTTGGCCATGATTGATTTGTCAGAAACTGACAGTTTGACATTATTGTTTATTAATACACTATCGGAGTACACCGTAAATTAGCAACAATTATTATTTAGTAATTCAGTTAAACTGATAACTTTAGGTATACATTTATGTTTCTATACTCCTTTTTAATAGGGAGTTCAACTAGATACGATTTTCAGGTAGGTACCACGGGTTATAACTTTTTAAATGTCCGGTATAACATCATAAAATTTTACATTGTTGTGATGTGAAAGTGAAGCAGCTTTCAAATTTAAAATAAGATACAGGGTGTTTTATTTAAAAAAAAACATAAGTTTGGTCTGCCACCATCTTATAGGTTCTGCCAACTCTCTGTAAGATTGTAACTAATTTTAAAATGTGGAGTCTAAAGCTGACTACAATTTTTGTCAATAACCTTTTTGGTATACCATTTTTATTATACCATTTTTAGCAAGAAATAAAACCTAGTTTATGTTAGATTTCCAAAGCAATACTATTATTAGAAAAAATTGAATAAGATAAAATGTTGATTTATTATAAATAAATTATTTACAATTTTATTTAGTATAAATGAAGTATAAATTAATCATATTTATTTATGTTTTTAAATAAAAATAATCTCAAATATTACAATAAAAATTTGTTTAAACAAATTAGCTAATTTATTTAATGATTTATTTATTAAAATAATGCTTATTCGTAATGTAGGCAAACAGTACATACAATCTAAAAAAAGGAACGTCGAAATACATAAATAAGAACCAGATATACTGCTAACAGCCCTTCCCCCTCCCTAAGGCTCCGGTGAGTTTCGTAGGCAGCCGATTTTAAGGACCACATTTTGAAGCTTTGTGGACGAATTTATTAAAGAACAATCTTTTAGAATTTGGTACGTTAAAACTTTAAAGTATGTGCTTTAAAATAACGTTTATTAGATTTCTTAATTATTATAAACAAAGCTGTTATAAATTAAATAAACAAAAGAGGCTAACTTTGTCCCAATCTATTTTGGGGCAAATTTTTTTCTTCTAAATTTGTAAAAAAATTCGGGCTTTTTAAATATAAAAAATAATATTATTACAGTCAATGGTTTAGAAACTATCCTTACAATTACTAAAACTGTATAATTTTCTGACTTACATTGTTGCAAAAAATGTTAATTTGGGATAAACAAATAAAATAACCTTTAAACTATTTGACCGATCACTTTAAAATTTTGACCATATGTTAAGCCCTATAAGGTACAGCATGTCATGAATTATAAATGACATAAGTTTATTTTCAAAAAAATTAATAAAATTTATAAAAAACCGAAATTTTTGTCTTATTTTGTAACTTCCTAAGCAACAAATAAGGATTTACCTTATTAAGGTCATTTAGAAAACGCCATTTTAAAGTGTTTTTATATGACTTTTATATGACTTATTTATAAGTTTCTTCTCTTCTAAAATTTGTTTAAATTGCTTCACTTTTTGCTGATAGACGAAAAAAAGCAAAAATTTTCCATTTTTTGACCTTAATTTGTTAATAACCAAAGTCAGGCAAATATGCAGGCTAAAAAGTAAGATATATATGTTCATATATATATGCATATTATGTATGTCAAATATGCATGTATATGCATTTATTTATCTCAAATATGCATGTATATGCATATATTTTTTGTGTCAAATATGCATGTATATGCATTATTTAAACATAATGTGCACTTCATAAACCGTTTAAATATAATAACTTTATAAAATATTAGTTGAGTGCTTGATATTATAAAATAAAACAAACCTTTTAAGCAACTATTTTAATTAGATAAATATATATTATACATGACTATTTATTTAAAAAAATATATGTGATAATATGTTTTTCAAAATTTTCTAACAAAAAGTTTTGTCGCCTATCTGTATACATATGTTTGTATATAGAAAAGCTCCGTTCTACATCCACCGAAGTTATAGGAGCGTATTTAAAATTATTTAAAACTTCAGCCTCTATATTTAATGTTTCATCAAACACCCCACTTAAAACATTTGCAACCTTAGATAGAAATATGAAACCAGTATTTTTATCTATGACTGACTTAAATTTTGCTAAAATGTCTTTGCCAATTTGACCCTCAACAATTTTGCAAGATAGTTCAAATTTTTTTATTACTTTAACTGCTTCAATTAACGATAAATTCGTATCCTGTAGCTGAAGGATGCAACTTGGCACAAAATCATAGTTTGATTTTATGTATGAAAGTTGCTGTAGTAGTAATTTATTTTTCAGTAATTCTTTGGAAACTGTAAGTGCTTCGGAAGAATCGTCAGCTAATTCCATTATTACTGGCTTCAATTCAGAAAAATGTTCTGCATAAAACATTGCAGCCTCTAACCAAGTTCCCCATCTAGTAACAATAGGTTTTGGTGGATGAGGAAGATTGGGCAAATGTTCTTTATACAACTGAGTTCTTATAGGTGACTTAAGAAATATTTTTTTCATATTTGAAATTAAATTATTAACAAGAGGAAATTTATTTCTAATTTCTTCTGCGACCCTATTTAAACCATGTGCTAGGCAAGTATGTACTAAACGCGTATAAAAAATTTTCAAATTGTTTCCTACTTTAACCATGTAAGGTGCAGCATCTGAAAGAAACAGCAAAAATTTTTCATTGGGAACAGCTAAAGGAAGAAAAAAATTTGTTAAACTATCTTGCAAAAACCTTGTAACTGTTAGTGCGTTGGTTTTATCCAACTGCTTGGAAGCAATTAAATGCGATTTACAATCTTGTTCATTTTTAAAAGATCCAATTAATAAATGTGCGATATAATGTCCAGAAGAATCAATTGTTTCATCCACACATACATAAAAATAATTGTCTCCTATATCTAATTTTATTTTACTCAGTACAGCAGAATAAACAGAATCGACCTCGTTTCTTCTTAAGCTTCTTTCACTCGGAATATTCCATTTGCAGTATTTTCCAAGAAACATGCGCAAATTTTCGTTTGATAATTTGGACAAAGGTATATTTGAGCTTAACAATGCTTCACACAAATCATGGTTAAATATCTCTTGCTCATTTGATTTCCGATTAGTTGATTGTAAGCATCTAGATATCGAATCTTGCTTTTTCTCTCCCGATTCTAATTTCTGTTTTTTGCCGGTGTGTAAAGCAGTTTTGCAATGCTGAACTATTTGGAATTTTTTTTCGCATGGTATCTGCAAAAAAAATCCTACAGTAAACTAAATAATTTTTAGATCGAGGGTTATTAAGGCATTTATTATGCCTGGTTGCACCAACACATCTTAAGCTTAAAACGTGCCTTAAGATCAGCTTACGAAACATAAGCTTTATACTCGAAAATGATGGTGCAACGTAAGCGAAACAAAAAACGGCCCTATCTAAAAGCTGAGCTTGGCTAAGCTGGAGATTAAGATTTGTCGGTTCAACCAGGCATTAAATGTGTAACAAAATAACTTAACCATCAAAAATGCATATTTTTTTGTTTCTGATTTAGTCTACTCGCAACATAAGTAGTCCCGTGGGAAATTCTAGCTCGCCGTGATTTGATGGTGGTATTATAGGTTTTTTGGGTCGCTTAATCTAATGGAAGTGTTCTGGAAGCCCAAATATTACCCTTCTTCTCCTTGCAGTAACGTCTCCTATCGGAAGTTGACTACCATCACAGCAATTTTATTTTTGTTGGCTGCAGCTCTGAACAACTGTATTGAACACATTTCTCTTTCCCCGAGATTTTTTCTTAGATTGTGAGTCTTAGCAGGGAGTACTTTTCTCCTCTCGTTATGTGGCCTAGGTATTCCAGTTTTTTGTTTGTAGGTATGCTGTATGGTAACAAATTATGGTAAAATTAGGTATTTTTCAGGTATTATTACAAGCCCTGCAAAAAATCATAGTGTTATCTTCTCTGGTGTATTTCTGCTCGCTGAATCGAATGCGACTGGTTGCGTTTACTCAAAATATATTCTTATTTTGTTTGTAAGTTTGTCTAAGTTTGTAGTCTTTTTCATAGCTTTTTTAAGAACAAGATTTTTGGAAAAATTACTTTTTGAGTTATTTACGAGAAACCGTCTAAAACGTGTTTTGTTTTGAAAAATGAGCATATTCACTCGCTTATAACTTGAAAAATATTGACTTTGTAGAACAAAAGTTGCTTAGAACAATTAATCACTTAATCAGTTTATCCACTTCTGGACTTATTTTAAAGGTATTGTTTTCACCCCCGCAAAAAGAGGTGAAATTCACCCCCAGGGTAAAAACACACATCGGCACAATATCAGTTTTTTGTTTGACATGTTAGATTACGTGTATGCCAAATTTAATGTCAACTCAAGTGGCTTTTTAAAATTTAGAGCAAAAACCGTGAGTTACCGTACTATAAAAACAGCTATTTTTGCAATAATTTATTAATAACAAAGTAGGGGCGCGGTTAAATTCATCACGACTAGTGATAATCGATTTAGTATAAAAATACTATCAAAAAAATTACAAACTTGCGGTAGATAGCGCATTATTTCGAGCTTTTCGGCGAATAAATAATTATTTTGTTATTACCAAAATAAGAACATATTTTGAGTAACCGTGACTAGTTAGCTTCAGTGACCAAAACCAGAAGAGAAGACCTGGACCTTAACACTATCAACTTCTTTACTGGGCTTCTAATAATAGCCCTTTATTGGGGGTTTAAAATAAATATACCTTTTACACAGAAGATTTTCCTTAAATTTTTGTAATTAATGGTATACAGGCAGCTACAAGAAATTTTTCCTTGTGAACTTCTAAATAATACTTGAAAATAACGGGTAATATTTGGGCTTCCAGTCCACTTCCATTAGATTCGGCGACCCAAAAACCCGAGAATACCACCATTAAATCACAGCGAGCTAGAATTTCCCACGGGACCCTTTATGTTGCAACTAGTTAACAATTTATGAATTGTACACCCTAGTTTTGCAAATTTTTGTGTCCCATTTTATATTATTGTAAACTCTTTAAAATATATAGGAATGTTTTATAAAATCCAATTTTGTAATTCTGTTATCGTCGCTAATAACCAGTACGGTAAATGCGAATATAATTTCTAAATAAAAAAATAATAAAACAAACGACATGTTTGGAAGAACTGGGCAGTTGTTAATTTCACTTCAAATTTTATTGGGCATTTCACTTCTGATAAAGAATCTCTGTACTACCTGTAGTACAGATGTTTTTTTTTATTTTTTCATGTTATTAATTGCTAGTGCTGTTAATAAAATGTCTTGTATGTATTAAGTAAATTTTATAATTTCTTGTGTTGGTTGTAGAAATTCAATTCGATTTTTGAAAAAAGTTAGAGAATGGAAATGTGTGTTATAACGTTAATACTGAAGTGATGCTGTGGGTGGTAAATTTTTTCTTAAAGAACTTTTTGTATAAATACAACCACGTACATTTACCATACTTGACTATTGTTTGATATGTTTAATACCTTATTTGATTAAAATTAACAACCACGTAGGTGTATTACACATGTTGGTACATACCGTTGTTTTGTTAACATGAATTTATTAAATGATTGTGTAATAAATGCCTATATAATTGAATATGACAGAGCGGGGATTGTTGTATAAAACTATTTAGAACAAAAAACACTGACGATTGCTTTCCTGTAAGATGCGCCTACACAATCTGTTAATAAAATAAACATTATTTAACATATACATAATTCTATAAGTACATATATTAAAGATGTAGTGTTGGTGTTAAACGGTCGTTTAAGCCTTTTAAGCTTTAAAATATTACAAGCGCTGAAGTAAATATAATTGTAATTTAATTATACAATAACATTACAAATGAAGTAAAAAAAAGTTGTGGATCACCTAAAAACCATACTACTAATGAGAGTATCTCAAAATACAGAAAACTACAAATAAAATATCTTGATGCACAGAAATCAGTTAAATGAACTCGAAAGCTTTTACAGCCAATTAGTTACAATTTCACCGAGTTATGACCATATATTTTTTAACGGCCTGCGGGTGGATCGATCTAAACGTTTTACTATACTTGTTACTCTCTTCTTTAGCATTTGAGCGGGCTATTGGTCACGCTAGCTCAACTGTTTAACGTATCCAATGTTAAAAACCAAAAACCAGTGAAGGAATTCGTCCGTGGAGTAACTCATATACGCAAGGGACATTTATCCTTTACTTTTATAAAGATTGCCTACCAACCTCTAAATTAATTTACACATGTACGTGAATATATATCTACTATTTTACTCTTTTCTACATATGTCGCGTTTCTTTATTATATTTGCTTTTCTACCGACAGAAGAAGCAAAGATCCTTTCTAAAGACGGTATTAGAGCACTTTTCGACCATCCACAATTATTTGGAATTTTGTATTTCTTTCCATCAGCGCCTCGCACTTCTTGTTACGTATTACTCCAGTCGTTAGAGACGAAAATACCACTGAACATCTAAAAATCATGCAAACAAGCTAAATTTTGTCAATAGTATTAATTTTGGGACTCCTAAAAAGATCCCTGGGTTTCCTCTAAAGCATTCCTCGAATGGGGTGAAAACGCAAAAAAATCGATTTATCAAGAACCTGCCATCGCATCCCCATTGCAAATCACACGATCTATCTTGTGGTCAAGTAATATCATTACTTAACCACAATGAAGTTTCGATTACTAGAGTCAGACCTTCAAAACCTATTACTATTTATAACTGGGAATAAGCCACAATTAAAGATAAAAATACGTTTATTGACGTTTCAATTTCCAATTCGGAAATCGTTCTCAAAATACGAATTGGAAATTGAAACGTCAATAAACGTATTTTTATCTTTAATTGTGGCTTATTCCCAGTTATAAATAGTAACTAATTTACAATGCCACAAGAAAATAGCTTCAGAACAATATTCAAAACCTATAGCATGAAATTTTTGTTTTGATTGTTAGTAACAAATGTGAGGTATTTGACATAAATATGCTTAAAAAATGCTGAATTTTTCCCTTGACGTGCGATCGTTTGTAATGGAAAACATTAAATTCTGCGTTTTTTATTTATATTTCAAATGTCTCATATTTATTGCCACAAATCAAAATTGAAATTTCATGTCATAGGTTTTAAAGATAGAGTTTCATTTAACACCTTTATAAAAACTGAGTTTATTGGAGGTAAAATGCAAAAACTGTATACTAAACCTGCAATCCTTACTTGGGTGGGTCGAAAACAATATTGTTTCATTTTTTAAGCGCTATACCGCGGAAAACTTGCCTTTATGGCATGTAAGTAAAATGCAAAGCAAAATAAAGTTATATATTGAACCCCCAGCTAGCGCATCAGACTTAAAATTTAGATTTTTTTCAGAAATCAAGACAATTTTCAATTATTTTTACTATCTTTAGCCAACAATATTGAATAATATTGAATATTTATATGATTACTAGCGAACCCGACAGAGTTGGTTCTGTCAAATAGAATTGGAATGTGGCAGTTTATTTCTTTAATTTTCCTGAACAGAACCGTCACCTTGATGATGGGGCGGTATGTCAGGGTCAGATCGTGTGACCTAAGTATCTTCGCTTCCACGAACTTTAACAACTCTTTTGGACCACTTAAAAACCCCGACTGGGATGTCTGACAAAAAGCTTCAAACTAAGAAGAGAACTTAAGGTTCAAACCTGATTGAAAAATAATATAAATGGATAGTGGGAACTTATGTTAAGTACGGACCTGCTCGCGCACATTATAGTTTAAAACCTACAAATTGTGCGCCTGCGTTACGATCTACCACGAGCACAGACGAGCAACCGAACGCGAGAGAGGGCGGTTTACGCCGGGAGGGAGACAAGCCAAAAAAGAGATCGACGTCAACCCCGTTGGTGGATGAAGACATTTTTAAATTATATATTTAAGTTATTATTGTACAGTTAGTTTGTTGTTTATAGTGTTTATTTAATAAAATTATACGTGAAATTCTCAAAATACTTCACACACGCTCATCCATGGTCCTTCGAAGACGAATGAATAATTATTACCAGCTTCCAGCAAGATTATAAAGAAAACATCTTTATTCTTCAAAATACGACGCCATATTGCCGTCCTACAACCCCATGCGGTCCTACAACCCCACGAGGCTGCATTTTACACTAAAACTAGATAAAACAAGGTCAGTCCATTCCTTTTATTTACCACTTTTAAAACATTTACGGTCTCTATTTGATTTATTTTACATGGTTTTCAAACCAAATTAATACATTTCATTATTTCGAATAGGGATATCATTTACATCAAATATCTTACCTACTCTCGCATTCGTTGTGAATGTGCTAAACTGATTTTATTATACCAAAATTTAACTAATACAATCGTTAATACATACCTACATAATATTTTTAATAACTGAAACATTTATCGCCATTGTCTCTACTTAAATGAAACATATTTATTTTTAAACAACAAACATATTTTCCTAATTTAAACCTGTATAAGTACATTACATACATTACACTTCATCCATTATCTAAACAAACATACATACTTTTTTCATTATTTTACATCTCCATACATTTATCGCCATTGTCTCTACTTAAATGAAACATATTTATTTTTAAACAACAAACATATTTTCCTAATTTAAACCTGTATAAGTACATTACATACATTACACTTCATCCATTATCTAAACAAACATACATACTTTTTTCATTATTTTACTTCTCCATACATTTAATCATACTATTACAGAATGTCTGATCTAAACAAAACTAAGCGAATAGCCGCTAAAAGTGCTCTTATACGCTTCACAACATACTTTAGAAGCATCGAACATACTGATACTATAGACATCGTAGACTTGGAAAATCGTTTATCTAAAGCCAAAGAGCTTTTAGAGGTTTTTAATGAGGCTCAACTGCTTATTGAAACTAATGACCCTGACTGTGAGATAAACTATGACACAATACATGCTATTGAAAGACAGTCTTTTGAAGATAAATATTTTAAAATAATATCTGACACTAAAAAACTTATTTCATCTAGACAACCTACTGAATTGTCTGATTCACGCAGTGTCAATAGTTCAATAGCAGCTAGTCCTACAAATACAAGCAACATTAAATTACCTTCGTTAAATCTACCTACCTTTGATGGAACGTTTGATCAATGGCTTTTCTTTCGCGACAGTTTTAATTCCATTATTAATGATAACACGTCACTTTCAAATGTACAAAAGTTTCATTACTTACGTCTTTCTTTACGCGGCATAGCTGCCGAAACTATCAAATCTTTACAAGTCTGTGATGCTAATTATGATATTGCTTGGGCTTTACTAATTGAAAGATTCGAAAATAAACAATTACTAGTAAATAATCATATTAAAGCCATTTTTAATTTACCGGTTATTACAAAAGAGTCAAATCAAGGTCTCAGACAACTTCTAGACAACATTCAAAAACATTTACGCGCATTAGAAGTTTTGCAACGCCCTACACAACACTGGGATGATTTGATTATTTATTTATTATCAACGAAATTCGACAACTCAACAAGGCGGTGTTGGGAATCACAAAATTGTACAGGCGACGTACCAATTTTGGACGATTTATTAAAGTTTTTAAAAGAACGATGTCGTATTTTAGAATCATTAGACAGCTATAATGATAATAAACAGGACCGAAATCCACCCCGTCATAAACATTACAAGACTGACACGAGATCTTTTGTCTCTAGCACAGAAAACAGGTTAAAATGTATTTTTTGCAATAAAGAACATAAAATATATTATTGTCCTGACTTTTTAAAACTAAATCCTACTAATAGGTTAAATAATGCAAAACGTTTACGTTTATGCATTAATTGCCTTGGCACAGGCCATCCTACTAAGGATTGTCGTTCTGCTGGTTGCAGAAAATGTGGAAAGATACACCACACCATGTTACACTTTGAAAACTCACAATCTTCAAATTCTCTTATCACGGAAAACAACTCTTCGCCTCAAACTTCATTATCTTCTAATAATCCAAACACTAGTCTACAGTCTAATGAATCTTCTTCTACCTCGACCTTTTCTTCAACTCATCATATCAGTTCAACTATCCACACTCCTGTTAAACCATATATTTTACTTTTAACTGCTGTTGTCAACGTATTTGATAAGTTCGGCAACTTACATAAATGTAGAGTACTATTGGACAATGGAAGTCAATCCAATTTTGTAACTGAGAAACTTTGTAATATTTTACAACTTTCAAAGGAAAAAATTAACACTTCGATCTCGGGAGTTAATCAATTAACTCACAGTATTAACTTCCGGAGTACACTAACATTTAAATCACATATCAACAATTTTTCTAGAAAGATATCCTGTCTAGTTTTGTCCAAAATTACAGGGAATTTGCCCTATACACACGTCAATCGTTCTCAGCTCAATATTCCAACAAATTTACTTCTAGCTGACCAGAATTTTGAAAAACCTGGTCCAGTAGATATTCTTATTGGTGCTGATACATTCTGGGATATTTTAAGCGTAGGACAAATTAAACTTGGTCCTGGTTTACCTATCATTCAAAAAACCACTCTTGGTTGGATAATCTCTGGCCCCATTCCAACAAAGATTCAACATCACTCCCAACAAAATTGTTACTTTTCTTCCACAAGTCAATTAGATGTACAGCTCACAAAGTTTTGGGAACTAGAGGAATGTCCTAAAACCAAGTTTGTTTCCGAAGAAGACAACTATTGTAAAAATCACTTTAAGCAACACATTTCTCGCCATTGTGATGGTCGTTTTATCACTACTCTTCCTCTAAAGGAATCTCCATCAATCTTAGGGGATTCTAAAACTTCTGCTAAAACACGTTTTCTGAACTTAGAGAGAAAACTTAAAAACAATATTCAATTAAAATCAGAATATCATAACTTCATACTTGAGTACATTAAACTTGGCCACATGTCCCTAACACGGGACACTGACGATAATTCTGGATTCTTTTTACCTCATCATTGTGTTTTCAAGGAATCATCAACCAGCACAAAATTAAGAGTTGTATTTGACGGTAGTGCAAAAACTACCACAGGCTACTCATTAAATGACATAATGTATGTCGGCCCTCACTTACAAGATAACTTATTCTACATTTTACTTAGATTTCGGCAACATAAATTTGTACTAGGGGCAGATATCACTAAAATGTATCGTCAAGTTTTCATAACGCCAGAACAACGTTACCTTCAAAAGATCCTTTGGAGATTTAATTCAAATGATGAGATTTCTGTCTACACATTAAACACTGTTACATATGGCACAGCGTCAGCAGCATTTTTTGCCATTAGGTCTCTTCATGAAATTGCCTACCGACATATTTCCGAATACCCAAAGGTTTCTTCCATCATTTTACATGACTTTTATGTAGATGACTTACTAACTGGCTGCGACACATCTGAAGAACTCAGAGAAATCAAGGAAACCATGTCAAACTTATTGTCTTCTTACGGTTTTCCCCTAAGAAAATGGACTACTAATGATTCGTCTTTACAAATTCATTCTGATCCTGAATTCCTATGTATTGGTTCTGACGAACACAATAAAACACTAGGATTACTCTGGAATCCGTCTTCTGATTCCCTACAATATTCTATAAATATCTCCACAACAAACTCTAAGGTTAGCAAAAGACAAATTTTGTCTTGTACAGCACAAATATTTGATCCTTTAGGGTTACTTTCACCCGTAATAGTTACATCCAAAATTATTCTTAAAGAGCTCTGGAAGCTCAAAATAAGTTGGGATGAATCTGTTCCTGAAAGTATTTACACACTTTGGACGAAATACTACTTCGAGCTCACAAAATTAAATACTTTAAAAATACCTAGACATGTACTTTCGTCTAACCCAATCTCTGTTCAACTTCATGGGTTTTCAGATGCTTCAGAGGCAGCTTACGGTGCATGCATTTACATATGCTGCACGGATACATTTGGAAATTACACTTCAAA
Source organism: Diabrotica balteata (assembly GCA_918026665.1). Taxonomy (NCBI): domain Eukaryota; kingdom Metazoa; phylum Arthropoda; class Insecta; order Coleoptera; family Chrysomelidae; genus Diabrotica; species Diabrotica balteata. Next base: position 137,527,069 of record OU898276.1, read on the forward strand.
TCTTTATTGTGCCAAAACTCGAGTGTCTCCTATGAAACTATTAACTATTCCAAGACTCGAACTCTGTGGAGCATCACTACTTTCTGAACTTGTTGAAAAAGTCACTTCATCTTCACGCGTTTGCTTTAAAAATATCACGTACTGGACTGATTCTACAATTGTAATTTCATGGATAAACACCTCTCCCCATTTACTTAAAACTTTCATTGCGAATCGAGTAGCACAAATACAGAAGCTGACTAATCTCGAACATTGGAAGTATGTTAAAACTTATGACAATCCAGCGGATCTCTTATCACGAGGTATAAATCCTTCATTACTTATTAATTCGAACTTATGGTTTCATGGACCCTCTTGGCTCACTTTACCCCAAGAAGAATGGCCTCAATATACAAAACATGAAGAAGTTTGTATAACTTCTGAACTACCTGAACTACGTAATAAAACTGTTGTGTTTCATCACATCGACAATGAATTTACCTTTTATAACAAATATTCTTCTCTAAATAAGCTAACACGCGTTTTTGCTTATGTATTGAGATTTAAAGACAATTTGTCGAATCCTAGACATCTACGAATTACAGGTCCTCTGTCCACACTCGAACTTAGTACTTCTCTTTTAACATTAATTAGGTTTGTACAACGTCAATCATTTCCATATGATTATGATCCACTTTCTAATTTCAATCAAATTGACAGAAGAAGTAAACTTCTTGGCCTTAACCCATTCTTTGATACTACAACAAAACTAATACGTGTTGGGGGTCGTTTACACAATTCATCATTTTTTGATTTTAACAAAAAACACCCCATAGTGCTACCTTCAAAACATCATATCACGATTCTCATTGCTCGCCACGAGCACTTGAAGCTTTTACATATTGGTCCTCAAGCACTTCTTGCTTCCTTACGAGAGAATTACTGGCCAATCTCAGGGCGCAACTTGGTTCGAAAAATTGTTCGTGATTGTGTCCGATGTTTTAGATTCAACAATAATCCCGAACAGTATCTTATGGGCAATCTTCCAGAGTCGAGAATCACACCCTCAGGGCCTTTTACGGTTTCTGGAGTCGATTATGCTGGTCCCGTTCTTTTACGAGATAGAAAGGGTCGTAATTACAAAACTTCTAAGGCTTATATTGCTCTCTTTATCTGCTTCGCCAGCAAGGCTGTACATTTAGAAGTTGTCAGTGACCTCACGACAGAGTGCTTCTTGGCGGCACTACGCCGATTCACTGCCAGACGCGGTAAATGCTCCGAAATCGTTTCAGACAACGGCAGCACTTTCGTGGGAGCAAATAACGAACTTAAACAATTTTTTGACAAAAACTCTCATGCCATTACGACAGATTTGTCAAGCGACGGTATTCAATGGCACTTCATTACTCCACGCGCTCCCCACTTTGGAGGGTTATGGGAGTCAAATATTAAATCAGTTAAGCACCACATGAAACGTGTAGTAGGTAAAGCAATCTTAACATATGAAGAATTTTCTACGGTTGTATATCAAATAGAGGCTTGCCTCAACTCCAGACCACTTTATCCTCTTTCTAATGACCCAAATGACCCTAATCCCCTTACTCCTGCACACTTGTTAATCGGGTCTTCATTGACGACTGTTGCATATCGCAACCTAAAAAATTCATAGGTCGAATTGCCGATAATGCAAGACAGATGCTGTTTCTATTTGCTGCACATAATTGCGAGAAATTCCCTTCTTAACCTTTATGACGTCGACAACAGTCATTCTATAATTTCTGACATTACTCTAATATTTGTCAATTTTAATAACTCTCTAATATTTGTCACTTTTAAAATAAATCGCTCATTTCTCCACAAAAGATTTTGTGTTATATAAAAAAAAAATATAGTTTTAATTATTAAGTGTAATTTAAAGTAATTACGAGAGTGTGATCGCCAAAATATAAGGTAACCAATTTTATTTTATTATAACTACATAGAACCAAAATCGAAGGTACTGCTTCAATAAGCAGTTAGCAACATATTCAGGGGGAGAAATAAAATCCCCCTATTGTTCTTCATGGTCCTTCGAGCCGGATACAGCAGCTGTTCCCGTCTTTGTAAAGCTGGAAGCTGGATTTTTCATTGATAAACCACGAAGGCGATCATTTCTCGTCTCTACAAAGACGCTTTCACGCAAGAATTCTCAAGATTCTCTCACATTATTCGTAAAAATCACTCGTTTCCTCATTTCTTCGCAAAGAAAAGACATAGTTTTTATTCTTTCATATTCACACATCGCAGTTTTGGCGGTTCCACGATCCAAGGTTCTTCGTATTGGCGCCGTCCGGAAGGTTTGGTTTCGTCACTTTGAAGGGATAAGAAGTTTTATGTTTCGGTCGCGGTTGGACTGTGCGGTTTGGTCACTTATTGTAACTTTTACGAATTGGTTTTTTGTATCGTCGCATGTTATTTTATTTTATTTTTAGATTCGCAGTGCTTATAAGTAGATTTTTATGGTAATATTATTTAGTTCTTAATACTAAGTATCTCTTGTTATATTTAAAATTTGTATTATTTTTTCTCACGCTCAAAATGACTGATGTTGCAAAAATTATAAAGTTAAGAGGGCATACTAAAGCTTGTATTACTAGAATTCAAACATTTGTCTCAAAAAACCAAAATGTAGTTTTAGATTGCGGTCAATATATTGCACGCAAAATGTATTAAATGAAACTTATCGCAAGTATCTCAACTTACAAGAGGAACTTGAATTAGAAGATTTTGATAAATATTGTTCAGATAGGGACATAGTTGAAGAACAGTATTATAATTTAGACTCATATTTGCACGAGAAAATCACGCAATTATCTGCAAAACCAGTTGAAACTCAACCTATTGTAACAAATGTAACACCATCTGTCAGCACAATTCAAAATGTAAAGTTGCCAGAATTAAAAATACCTTTTTTCTCGGGCGAAATATCAGAATGGCCCAGTTTTTTTGAAGTTTTTACCAAATTAATAACAAATGATAAACAGTTATCTAATGCTCAAAAACTTATTTATCTCAAATCAGTGTTAAGGAATGAACCGTTAAAGTTAATTGACAATCTAGAAATAATTGATTCCAATTTCGAAATTGCAATAAAAAATTTATGCGATAGATTTGAAAATAAATATTTAATAGTAAACAGCCATTTGAACAGTTTATTAAATGCTCCACTCATTACAAAACCCAATGCACATGTTCTAAGGGATTTTTTAACTCAAATTAAAAGCCATCTCGCCGCCTTAGAAAACCTCAACATCTCGAATCAACTCACTGATTTAATTCTCATCAATCTCTTTACTCAAAAATTAGACTATAATACTAAAAGATCATTTGAAACCGATCGTAATATAAACAAACTCCCAAGTTTATTGGAGTTCCTTGAATTTATTGAAAGAAAATGCAAAATTCTCGAAAATCTTGCTCCTGAGTATTCCCATTCTCCGAAACAAAAACAACCTTCTCGTTTTACTTCTCTTAACACAGTTAGCAATAATTTGCAGTATAGTAGTAATAATCAGTATTTTAAATGTTTCTTATGTCAAAATAACTCTCATAAAATATACACTTGCCAGGAATTCTTAAATATGTCTGAAGATGACCGTTTTCAAACGGTCAAGGCAAAGAAAGCGTGTCTCAACTGCTTGGCTAGTGGTCATTCAGCAAGCTCATGTACCTCTTCGTCGAATTGCGCCAAATGTAACAGGAGACATCACACATTGCTCCATTTCTCTAACGCTTCTAATCATAACTCAAATAGTTCTCGGTTCATTTCAAGAACAAATCAAGATTCTTGTAGTCTACCCACTAGAAACACTCACTTCCAAAATACTCGTCACTCTCAAGACTCACAAGGAAATCGTAATTCTCAAAATACTCGCCAGACTCACAATATACATGATACTTCAAATTCTCGTACTCACTCTAATGTATCTCGTGATCCCAATACTCAAGGCGAAACTTCAAGTTCTCCTGCAATTCCACGAATAGCAAATCAATGTCAGTCTAATGATGTCTACCGAGCATCATCTCTCTCTGCACTCTCAGGCAAAAAGGAGGTTCTACTCCAAACAGCATGTGTTACAATTTATGATTCTCATAATAATCCCGTTAAGGTTCGCTGCCTTACAGACTCAGCTAGTCAGCTTTCGTTTATCACTGAGAAATTAGCAAGTCGCTTGAAATGTATTCCTTACACAAAAAGTCTTCACATTTCTGGGATATCCGAAATCTGTTCGACGTCGAATAAAATGGTGGATTTAAATATTTTCTCAAATGTCAATCCCACAAAACATTTTACACTCTCTTGTGCGATTCTCCCAACCATCACTTGTAATTACATTGGATTTTAATGCCCTCAAAATTCCACCAAACATTCACCTGGCTGATCCAGAATTTTGTACTCCTGCCGAAGTTCAAATGTTGCTTGGAGCAGATGTTTATTTCGACTTACTCACTTATGGGTTAATAAAATTAGGCCCTAATCTTCCTACCTTAACAAATACTCATCTCGGATATCTTGTAGGTGGAAATGTACCTCAATCCTCTGGGTTAATTGACTCATATTCCATACTTAACATTCAAGAAAATACTCAACCTCGAAATGAAGTATCCTTGTTCGTTCAAGCTCAAAATACCGATTCACTCGTACGGTCGTTTTGGGAAGTAGAAGAAATCTCGTCTTTTACTTGTACTCCAAAAATCCTAACTCCTTCGGAGCAACAGGCCGAAGACATTTTTAAATCGTCACTTAAAATATTATCATCTGGTAGATTCCAAGTAGATCTCCCTTTCAAATCTCCCAACGAATATAAAAAATTGGGCGAATCGTTTTTCCTCGCAAAGAAGCGATTCCTAAACCTCGAACAGAAACTGATCAAGTCAGATCAATTATATGTACAGTATAAACAATTTATTCATGAATATATTGCACTTGGACATTGCAGATATGTGCCTCTCTCCACTCGAAATATTCACTCTGATTTAAAATATTTTATTCCTCACCATTGCGTTTTAAAGGATAGCGTAACAAATAAGTTGCGTGTCGTCTTTGATGGCAGTATGAAAACTACCTCAAATCTAAGTCTTAATGACATAATGCTTCCTGGTTATACGGTACAACGCGAATTATTCGATATTTTGATAAATTTTAGATTATTTAAATACTGTATTGTAGCAGATCTACGTCATATGTACAGACAAATTCGAGTAAATCCCGAACAGGTTTTTCTGTTGAACATTTTGTGGCGTGATTCACCTCAAGAGGATTTGAAATGTCTTCAACTCGAAACTATCACTTATGGATTAAATAACTCCGGGTTTCTTAGCACTAGATGTATTAAGGAATTAGCTCAAAACAATTCCGACAAATTTCCTTTGGCTAGTGAAGCTCTTTTAAATTGCTGTTATATCGATGATGTGCTTTATGGCTGTAACGATTTCGAAACACTCTTCGAAATTCATCGTCAATTAACGGAATGTTTAAACCTCGCTTGCTTCTCGCTTCATAAATGGTGTGCAAACTCACCTGAATTTCTCGCAGGTATTTCTCATATCTCTAATGAAGCTAGTTATGTAATCAATCCTGAAAATCACACGAACAAAATTCTCGGCCTATGTTGGAATTTTCACTCCGATCATTTTTCAGTTCTTGTGCCAAAGGTTACCGTTAAGGATACATATACAAAAAGAGAAGTTCTCTCTTTAATCGCTTCCATTTATGACCCTATAGGATTGATTAACCCTTTAGTGGTATCTGCCAAATTAATTATGAGAAAGATTTGGTTAGAAAGGTCGAATTGGGATGACCCTCTCAGTCCAAAATTGCTTACCGAATGGAATCTATTTTTACAAACACTTCCTCACATCTCCAATCTCAAGATTCCTAGGTTGCTGCAAAATTCTAGCAATGTAACAAGTACTCAAATACATGGGTTTTCGGATGCAAGTCTTAGCGCGTATGGTGCTTGTGTTTATTTAAGAACGTCACATGAAAATGGCTTTATATCTTGCAATCTAATCTCCTCAAAGAGTCGTGTTAGTCCTGTAAAGTTGTGACTCTTCCTCGATTAGAACTTCTAGGAGCATTATTACTCTCTAATCTTGTTACGAAGATTCTTTCTGTCTTGATTCCATCCCAATCTCAGATAAATTCTGTCAATTTATGGACAGATTCAGAAATCGTCCTCGCATGGATTAAATCACACCCTTCTCGTTGGTCTACCTTTGTATCCAATAGAGTAACTCAAATTCAAGAACTCACTTCCAACCATACATGGAGACATGTACGATCGAAAGACAATCCCGCGGATATATTATCTCGTGGTGCTACACCCTTGCAGTTGCTTGATTGTGATTTTTGGTTTAATGGTCCTCAATTTTTGTCAGATCCACACTTTGATTTCAACCTCTTTGTATCTAATGGTCCTTCGAGTATTAATGTTGATGAACTGCCTGAACTCAAAAGGGTTACTCATCTGATCAGAAAACCAGATTCACAAGTATATGATGCCCTCTGCAAATTTTCATGTTTCACTCGACTTCAGAGAGTTTTTGCATACTGCCTTCGTTTTATTCACAATGTAAGAGCTAAGTCTCATAGACGTACAGGTCCTCTCACTCCACATGAACTCTCTAGTTCTGAGTTAATGATCATCAAATTGACCCAGTCACATTTCTTCAGTTCGGAAATCCAATTTTTAATGGATAATCGTCTGCTTAAAGATAAGTCTATTTGTAAATTGAATCCCTTTCTAGATTCGTCTCAAATGATACGAGTAGGCGGTCGTCTTCTCCTTTCAGATGTTCCTTATGATCAGAAATTTCCTCTACTGTTACCCTCAAAATCACATATTGTCAATTTATTACTTACCCGAGAACATCGAAGACTTCTACATTCAGGCCCTCAAAATACACTGTCTAATGTTAGATTGAAATTCTGGCCTCTTGATGGTCTTCGACAAATCAAACGTATAATACAAAATTGTCTCACTTGTTACCGTTTTAACGCACAAGTCGCGTCTCAAATCATGGCTAATCTCCCGAGGGAAAGAGTTCAAATTGCACGTCCATTTATAAATGTTGGAGTTGATTTTGGTGGTCCGTTTCCCATCAAGACCTCTAAACTCAAGAGAGCTCCCCTTACTAAGGCCTATATGGCAGTGTTTGTATGTTTAGCTACTCGCGCCGTGCATGTGGAATTAATTTCCAGTCTTTCTACTGAAGCGTTCTTATTGACTCTGAAAAGGTTTATCGCCCGAAGGGGTAATCCGAATATCATTTTCAGCGATAATGGCACAAACTTTCTAGGTGCGAAAAACCAATTGAAAGAACTTTATGAGTTGCTTCTTAAAGGTGATACCTCTGAATCTATTCGCTCTTTCGCTACTTCGTGTCAAATTCAATGGAAGTTTATCCCTCCACGCTCACCACACCACGGTGGTATTTGGGAAGCTGCCATAAAGAGCTTCAAATACCATCTCGTAAGAATAATGGGTAACTCCAATTTTACTTTCGAAGAACTATCCACTGTACTTTCGCAGATCGAGGCAGTGCTCAATTCACGCCCTATCTGTGCGCTCTCAGATGACCCTTCCGATTTTTCCTTTCTTACTCCCGGACACTTCCTTATTGGATCTAATTTAATGTCTTATCCTGAATCAGATCTTTCTGATATTCAAGAAAATAAATTGTCTTTGTGGAATAAATGCACAAGAATTCAGCAGCATATGTGGAAGGTTTGGACCCGCGATTATCTTAATAGGCTGCAAAATAGACCTAAATGGTTCACTCCTCAGGTAGGCATAAAGCCTGGTGATCTCGTCTTGCTTAAGGACGAAAACTCGCCTCCTCTCAAATGGCCTATAGCACGGGTAGTTGAGACATATCCGGGAAAGGACAACAAGGTAAGAGTTGTTAAGGTCAGAACTCCTGAAGGCTTATATGTTCGCTCTATTGCTAAACTGTGTCCTCTTCCTATGACTCACCTTCAAGAATATTAATAGTTTGTTAGTTTAGTTATACCTTTCTTCAAATTGTACATAAACATTTTTTTTTTTTTTTTTTTCTTTTTGATGCGTTCACATCAAGGGGGGGACTATGTTGCATATCGCAACCTAAAAAATTCATAGGTCGAATTGCCGATAATGCAAGACAGATGCTGTTTCTATTTGCTGCACATAATTGCGAGAAATTCCCTTCTTAACCTTTATGACGTCGACAACAGTCATTCTATAATTTCTGACATTACTCTAATATTTGTCAATTTTAATAACTCTCTAATATTTGTCACTTTTAAAATAAATCGCTCATTTCTCCACAAAAGATTTTGTGTTATATAAAAAAAAAATATAGTTTTAATTATTAAGTGTAATTTAAAGTAATTACGAGAGTGTGATCGCCAAAATATAAGGTAACCAATTTTATTTTATTATAACTACATAGAACCAAAATCGAAGGTACTGCTTCAATAAGCAGTTAGCAACATATTCAGGGGGAGAAATAAAATCCCCCTATTGTTCTTCAACGACTATACCACAACAGAACTTAATCGACATGAATGAAAATCGTCTTTCAAGATTTCAAAGGGTGCAACAGTTATTACAGCACTTTTGGACACGATGGTCCAAAGAATACATATCCCATCTTCAGCAGCGTTTCAAGTGGAAGGAGAATTGCCAACAGCTGATCATGCCTGGACGAATGGTACGGGTTAAGGATGATGGACTTCCTCCCTTAAAGTGGCAGTTAGGTAGAATTTTAAAAACTTATACCGGAAGTGACAATATTGTGCGGTCGGTTATGATAAAGACAAACACTGGTGACATTAAACGACCGGTTGTGAAAATTTGTGTTCTACCAAACCAAAATCAATAAATTCTTTATAGCTATAAGTAATATGATCTTTGAAACTTTATTTAAAAAACACTTTTTTATTTAATATTGAAACCCGGTCTTTGGGGTTTCAAGGTGGGGGAGTATATGTTAAGTACGGACCTGCTCGCGCACATTATAGTTTAAAACCTACAAATTGTGCGCCTGCGTTACGATCTACCACGAGCACAGACGAGCAACCGAACGCGAGAGAGGGCGGTTTACGCCGGGAGGGAGACAAGCCAAAAAAGAGATCGACGTCAACCCCGTTGGTGGATGAAGACATTTTTAAATTATATATTTAAGTTATTATTGTACAGTTAGTTTGTTGTTTATAGTGTTTATTTAATAAAATTATACGTGAAATTCTCAAAATACTTCACACATGCCCATCCAACTTAAAGGTGACAAATATTTATAAAGAGGGTGCTTCTATGAGAAAACATAGAGATAATTAATTATTTATTATTGTTATTATCCAGATTTAGCCATACGGCTTACACTCCCTCTAAGGGGAAAATTCACTCATCCCAGACACCTACGGTATCAAAAGGATTGAGCTCTGGTGGGACTCTTTCCATGTTATCGAGTCCTAGGTGACTTGGTACGTCGGTGTATCTCCTAAAAATTTTTGCACGCATCTGGACGTCGAAAGTAGCACAGCTTTCTGCATGACCTTATATAGATGTTCATTTACACCCAGCCTTTTTATGTTTTCTAGGAGGTTCTTCGGAATGACTCCAGTGGTAGAAAGAATAATAGGTATTGTCTGGGTACTTCCCATTCTCCATTGTCTTCTTATTTGTATTTCCAGATCTCTGTACTTGGCGATCTTTTCGTTGTACTTAACACGCAGATTATTGTTGTTAGGTATCGCCACATCGATTAGAGTTGTTTGTCTTGTTAGTTTATTAACTAGCACAAGATCTGGTCTATTAAGTGCTACAGTTTAGTCTGTAAGCACAGTGTGATCCCAGTATAGCTTGTAGTTGTCATCCTTAAGCATACTCTCATTAACGTATTGATAATATGGGAGATGGTTTGTTTGTAGAAGTCTCAGTTTAAAAGCTATCTCTTGATGGAGGATCTTCCCTACTGAGTCATGCCGTTCCTTATATTCAGTTGAAGCAAATGCCTGGCAGCCTCCGGTAAGATGTTGGATAGTTTCTAGGACTTGACATCCATATCGGCATTTGTCGTTTTGGACCTGAGGGTCTTTGACGATATATTTCAGGTAATTTTTGGTTGGAATAACCTGATCCTGAATGGCGAGTAATGAACCTTCTGTTTCAGGGAACATCTTTCCTAATGTCAGCCAATAGTTCGACGCTATATTGTCGACATAGTCTTGACTGACTTTATTTGGATGTCACCCGTGCAGCGGTTTACCCATCCAGGTGCGCATTTTTTTTATTTATTTTATTATTATTATTATCCCAGATTTAGCCATACTGCTCACACTCTCTCTAAGGGCAAAATTCATTCATCCTAGATACCTACGGTATCAAAAGGATTGAGCTCTGGTGGGACTCTTTCCATGTTATCGAGCCCTAGGTGACTTGGTATGTTGGAGAATCTGCCAGAAATTTTCGTACACATCTGGACGTCGCGTCGCGAGGAGTACAGCTTTCTGCATCGCCTTATAAAGATGTTCATTTAGACCCAGCTATTTTATATTCGCTATGAGGTTTTTGGGATTAACACCAGTAGTAGATAGAATAACAGGTACTGTCTGGGTACTTTCCATTCTCCATTGTCTCTTGATTTGTATTTTTAGATCTCTATACTTGGCGATCTTTTCATTATATTTAACACGCAAATTGTTAGTGTTAGGTATCGCCACATCAATAAGTGTTATTTGCCTGGTAATTTTATTCACTAGTATGAGATCCGGTCTATTATAGGCCACTGGTTGGTCTGTGAGCACAGTGAGGTCCCAGTATAGCTTGTAGTTGTCATTTTTAAGCATTCTGTCAGAGAAATATTGATAATAAGGAAGATGATCGGTTTGGAGAAGTCCCAGTTTGTCAGCTAGTTCTTGGTGAATAATCTTTCCTACTGAGTCATGGCGTTCTTTATAATCGGTACCGACAAATGCCTGGCAGCCACCGGTAAGATGTTGGATGGTTTCTTGGGCTTGGCATCCATATCGGCATTTGTCATTTTGGACTTGAGGATCTTAAACAATATATTTTAGGTAATTTTTAGTTGGAATTACCTGATCCTGAATGGCAAGTAGAAAACCCTTAGTTTCGGGAAACATCTTTCCTGGTATCAACCAATAGTTCGACGATATATTGTCGACATATTCTTGGCTGATCTCATTGAGATGTCGCCCATAGAGAGATTTACTCATCCAGGTGCGCATTTTATCTTGCTTAGTCAGATGGTTTATGCACATTTCTTGTTTTCTCAGTTTAAGCGGCGTTGTGTCATCTACTGCGCAAATTGCTCGATGTAAAGTAGATGTCTCAGCTTGTACCTGAAAATAAGTTTTTAAATTAGCAATTTGTTTATCTAATTGCTCACCTATATCCATGTCCTCTTCCTCCTTGATACCGCGGCAATGTTGTTCTCTCTACTCCACTGCGTGGATGATGTTTTTGCTCCTTTGTGAGAAGTGTTCTAACTTTCCGCTGAAGACCCTCTATATCCGTTTTTGGCCACTTTATAATACGAAATGAGTATCTCAGCTCGGAACAGGCGTACGTATTTAATGCCTTAAATAAATTTTTACTATTAAGATATGACCGATTTAGTTGTCTTACTCTTCGCACGAACTCCGAAGTTAGTTCAGTTTTTATCTGTTTATAGTCAATTTTCTGAACCTTTCCTCTGACTATATTTAGTATACGGCACTTGTCTAGTCCAAAATGAATACTGATATCATTTGAGAAAGTTTCTACAACACTTTTCACAACAGTGTTGTTATTTTTGATGCTAAATCCTGAGTCAGTGGAGTTCAGCAGCTGAGATAGTGGGTTCATTGCTAGGCAGAACCAAAGTGGACTCAACGAGTCTCCCTGGAAAAGACCCCGGTTAATAGCGATATCTTCAGTTTCGATATTTTTTTCACCAGGTATTTGAAGGTGAATTTTAGTTTTCCACTTTGTCGTTATATGCTTCAAAATATCTATAAGTCATTCATGCGGCACTGAGTCAAAAGCCTTCTGGTAGTCAATGAAGGCAGTAAAAAGGTTTCTTTTTTTGGTGTATGCCTGGTTAGAAATGACTCAGTCGATAATAAGTTGTTCTTTGCAGCCCATGGAGCCCTTAGCGCATCATTTTTGTTGAGGCTCTATGATATTGTTCTGAACACAGTGTTGGTAGATACGCCGGGCAACACAGGATGTGACCAATTTGTACAAAGTTGGAAGACAAGTAATTGGGCGGTACTTGGCTGGATCTTGGGTGTTATTTTGATCCTTTGGTATTAGATAAGTGGTTCCCTGAGTAAGAAATGATGGTATTTCCTGTGAATTAGAAATAATATTATTAATAAATACTGTTAAAAGACTTCTTTAGTGGTGAAAGGTTCATAAGGAATATTCCTGTAGTGTTGACAATTGTTTGCCGTGTTTTGAATCCATCCAGCATTGTTGTTATGAGTAGGTGGCATCGAAAGTTGATTTCCCCAAAACTCATGAATTTCTTCTTGGCTTGGGTAAGATTTATTTACATTTTCTACAGTGGAATTTAGTTTCCTATAGAAAGCCTTCTCTGAATTCTCAAAAAGTATATTGTCGCATTTACGGTTGTTACTAACTTTATATCTCCTTAAGCGACCTGAATAAATGGAGAGTTTTTGTTTTAATGTGTCTAGGCAGTGTTGGGCTGTGTTGTTTTCTGGATCATGTTGTGAGTGTCTTGAAGTATTCAGAATAATTTCTTTAGCTCTTTTAATTAGTTTTCGACTTCTTACTTCTCGGATATATTCCGTAATTTGCCCAATATCCCTGCGCAATAATTTAATTTACCTCAGCAGTCTTTTTTCCCAGGGTGCAATTCTGTTTACAGTTCTTCCGATACTAGTTTCCCGTCGTGTTTTGATCTTAATGCCCTTAAAATTAGCAATTGCTGTTGCTGCACAGTAAATCAGCATATGCAAACTTAGCAGACCACCGATATTTTTAATATCGGTGGTCTGCTAAGTTTGTTTGTACCATTAAACTCTTGTATGGCACGTGCCATTTCCCTTACCAGGCTATCGTGCAACTCGTTATTGTCCTGCTGGGTATTAACAGGTTGAGTGTCTTATATAAGGAGCTCAGGAATCTGCTTATCAGGGAATTCTTTATGGTCTTGGTCCAAAACTAGCTCTTGGTTATGAATCTCCCGTTCGACTTGGCTTCTGTTCAGTGGTAGCGCGTCTAGCCTCTGGGATAAGATTATTTCTTATAATTACCCGGTATTGATCTGCTATTCGCTGTTCAGATACTTAAATCTCTGGATACTCCCTGCAAAATTCGGCATACAGTTGTTGTCTATATCCGATCGTTTCTCGACCGAGGTTCGTCACCTTGTAATAGAAGCGCAAAATGTTTTCATTTATAGACACAGTCCATTTCATTCGCTGCCTCGGTCGTCCCGCTTGGGTGAGCGCCGGCTGATGTTGCGAGTGGAGCTCTTGTTGTTGGTTTCCTCACTTGTGGTTGTTGTTGTTGTTGGGCTGTAGCTGATTGTATGACAGGGGCTCGCCTCCTCAACAACCTGCGACCGACGTCCCGCATGCTGTCGGCATCCAGCGCCGGCTCCAGACGTGCCCTGGCGATCCCCAGGCAACGACCCCAAACATAAATTATTTTCTCCATTTTCATGGGTGTGCATTTTATACCTACTGCCAGGTGTCAGTTTTTGTGCCACGACAGGTATTCCTGTTACCCTCTGGGTATCGGTTCTAAGAATACCCAGAGATCATCTCCCATTCGCAGGGGGCCGCGCCTGATACAAGAACTGATAAAAAACTCCCACTTATTATTGTTATTATTAATATTATAAACATAGGGTTAATAACCGATGTAATAAAGAATGAAATAAAACGTATATAAGTATTTTCAGTAAACGCTTTATAGTAAATCAAGTGAATCATAAATATTAACAAAAATCTGCTTTATTTTTAATGTAGTGCTTAATGATATACAATGTTTTTTGTTTGACTACGTGGTGAATATGCAAACAAATCTGATGATTTTCCAACACGGGAACAGGCATCATACATTTGACTATGTGAGAAATGTGGGTTTTCTAGATTACTACCACAAACACCTACTGATTGCCCCTGGAACTTATTTATGGTTATAGGAAAAGAAAGCCGCACTGGAAACTGTAGTCGTTTAAATTCAAATGGTACATCAGTCGGAATCATTGGGATGCGTGGTATCAAAACGTCTTCTCCTTTATAATTTCCTTTCAGTATACTTGCTTCTATCGCGTTGCTCAATAATTTTTAATCGCTAATCATGTGCCGTTGTATAGATGCGGTTGATTTAATTGAGGATTGTGAGTTGGCAGTTCTGGTAAATCTAGCGAGTTTAAAAATTTAGGCGAATAGTTGACGACATTATCTTGGTTAGTAGCAGAACCAACAAATTTATATATTCTCAATTCGCCTGTAATTTATTCTTGAATTTTGAAATTTAGTTAATTTATAATATCTATTTTTTTTGCCACCAATATAGCCCGTTCACTCAACCAATCAGGGTTTCTGTAATTTTGTGAAACAACTGAAAACAGCTTTTAAATAAGTTCATCTTTTGATCGAGTTAACTGACAAAAACTTAGGAAGGAGGAAAGTTAATGCAACCAGTCAAAGTATCTATAGGAAATTTGCCATTAGGTCCACAAATTGGATTACTTTAAACATACATTGAGTTCATCAGCTGGCATTAATCGTAGAATCACTGGCAATATTTGTCGATAATCTCCTGGTAATAAAATCATTGCACCACCAAATGGGTTATGATTGATCCGTAGATCTAGTTTTCTAGTTATAAGAGTTTCGTTGCTTTTCTTGTTTAATGGCAATTTTAGTGCTTATTGGGCTGTTCGAGCACCTTCAAGCAAAGTTGGTGCGATTCCCTACAAAGCGAGTGCAAGTGCAATTTTATTTTGTGAGCGACTTGTTGCTAATATCAATGAAATCAAAAAAGTTTTTCCTGTACCACCAGGTGCATCTAAGAAGTAAATCCCCACTGTTTTATCATTTGTTACTTTCATAAGTGTATCACATACATACTTCTGTTGTTAATTCAATAGTGGAAGATTTGTTTGAATTAATTCTTTCAAAGTGTTCAGATCATACAGTTTTTCTCGGTGTAACTCTTGGTTTAAGGCATCATGCATTGGACGATTAGGCGAAAGTGCCAATAAAGCTCAAATTGACTCTTCGACGTTAGGAACACACCTACATTGTAAAGACAACAGTGAGTGCTTGTAATTTAATATAAACTTTATTGAATAACAATAAATTATACATATCTTATATACATACATATAAATTATACATACTTGATTGAATAAAAATAAATTGACCCTAAATTTAGTTAGAAAATATTGGTATGAGAAGAAGAAAGGGGCTGCTTTAGGGTTTTTTTCGGAAATTATTCGAATTTTTCTTGCCGTAAAAACCATCCTTAGACTTCTTCTTTTTCTTCTTTTAGATCTTTTTTTGGTATTTCTGTTCCTGATATAATCATCGCTGCTGTAATTATGTTGTCTATTTCATCTATATATTTATCATCAGTGTCTAATTTTTGGGTTAGTTGATCCTTTAATAGGTCTTTGTATATCCCTTTATATTGCCCTAGTTTGTTTCTGTCTACTAGATCCTAGTTTCTAATTATTTTTCTTTTCATTTTATAGATACCGTCAATACTAATTTTTGCTCTGACCATCCTATGATCGCTACCTGTTGTGAATATGTTAAGAACTATTACATCTTTAATGATATATCGTTCCATTGACAGTATGTAGTCGATCTCATTTTTTGTGGATCCATAAGGGCTGATCCATGTCCATTTTCGTTCTTTTAGGACAGGTAGTTCATCAAAGTAGCACCTCTGCCATTTCTCTGACCATACCCGAAATCTCCTATTTTAGTTTCTTTTTTGTTTAGTTTTCTACGCAGTTTCTCATTGAAATCTCCAATTACTAGTGTAAGACGATTTTTATGTTCTTCTATAGCCTTTGATATATCTTCATAAAATAGAAGCTATCATGGGGACATATACCTGGATAACTGTAATTGATGTTCTTCTTATTTTAAGGATGACATGATCTGATATACCTTTAATAATTTGGAGATGCTTACTTATAGCTTTATTTATTATAAATCCTACTCCAAATTTACTATTCTTTGTATTTCCTTTATAATACAGTAGATTACCGGATTTTAGCTGTATTGGATTTTATTCTTTTCGTCAAGTTTCTGATAGGCCTATGATATCCCATTTTATGTTTGTTAATTTTTCTTTCAGTTCATGTACATTTTCATTTGTGGATAATGATCTAATATTGTATATCCCATTTAACAGTTTGACGGATTTTTTTGATTTTTGTTGTGCTTGTTTTAGTGGGTTTTTGTTTTTATCTATCGAAAGCGAATTATTTTACCACCAGAAAATTTTACCACCAGAAAACAAATGTAGTACCTTCTGCTCGATTGCATGTACAGTGAAGATATAAAAAAATGACCAAACGCATAAAAACAAATAACAACTAAAAACAAGTAACAACTGAAGCAAATATATTAAGAATAACAAGAGCCAAAAGAAAAACTTACACAACGTTGTATACAAACTTAAGTGTGTCGACTGTCCAAAAGCTTACATTGGTCAAACTGGTAGAACTTTTAACAAACGTATAGCAGGATACAAAAGAGCTTCCAATAATAGAAAAACAATTCGAGAAATGCACTTCACTTTCTAGACCATAAACAATATTTTAGTAACTAATTTCAAATAATTTACGTTCAAAATAAAGGTTCAGCATATTCGATAACGTTATCTAAAAGTTCCACATATTTTTCAAAAGTAAATTTCCTTTAAAGAAAATTACATTGTAAACATTTGTTATTTGAGTAATAGCGGCAGTTCTATCGATTGTTTAATCCATTTTAAAAGAAGGTCAACAAAATTTAACTCTGGTATTGGGATTATCTTCAGATAAAAAACTTACAGTGAAGTAAAAAACTTAGTGTGAAATGATATATATTTACAAAATTTTATATAAAATTGAAATTATCCAAACTTAATAAAATTTCAGAAAGTTTTTGGTCTTAACTATCAGACAATCATTAGTAAACTAATCGTTAGCAATAATAAAACTAGCAACTTAGTAGGATGTAATAACTCTTATATTACATATTGACACGTTGCCTGCCATAGAGGAATTTGTAATACTTTCAGGTCACGCCAAGGCCATTTCTGCTATATGGTCGAAAAAATTACCACTCACGCTACGGTGCTCAGAGGTACCTTTATATAGCCTGTAATGATTCATGTTTAAATTTTTTCAAAATTCTTCTTCTTAGAAAAAAAATTGCAAAAATATTATATATGCCATCCAATGTAACTTCTCGGTCACATTGACCGAGACGGCACCACAACTACGTTAAAATTCTCGGTCAAATAGATCTTGCTGGCGTGCAGGGTAATTTTTTCTTGGTCAAATAGACCGAGACTGCAGGAAACGTGTTAAATTTATTAAATGTTAAAACTAATGCGACACGTAGACGATGTTAAAATTTTTCGTTTTAAGGGAAAATACTAATTTTTACTTGAAACAAGGACTATGTGAGTATCTTGAGAAAATTACCTATAACAAATGGTATCTTCTCTTAAAACGGATTTCTTTGGCAGATTTTATACTTATCGTCTTTGTTAGTTTGAACATAAACTTGACATCATGTTTTGCTAAGATTCTACCGATTTAATTTGTTAAACTTTTTTAATATACGGTGAGAAAGCATGACCATTTTATTCTCGTTTTAAGACGATATTACAAATAAAACGTTTTCTACATATATATGGGTGATGTGATCTCTATCACATATTCAGGTATCACTATTTATTGTTTTGAATGACTTATATCTTTTGTTTAGGATTCAATATTTTTTTTGTTCTCTATTTTTGTTGTTATCTCGTTCTCAGGACTGTTTTAAAAAGTTAAATTCTTATACAGTACAAACTTTCTAGCTACCAGACGTATTTCTATGAACAAAACCTGTGATAATTACTGGTATCGGCTATTAATTATTTAATTTCTACGTTGTAAACTGGTTTAAATTATTTTTGTGATATAGTATACGGAGTGTAAATATCTCCCCTTAAATGGGGAAAGCTGTAAAAAGAAAGACGCCGTTAGGTGTAACTATTAACCAGACAATGAGTGCAAATAACACCAAAAGTGATGCGGAGTTATTAGGCCGGAGAAAATTATTTATCGGTCACCTTACAAAGAATGAATACTACTTCCAGTTCTGAAGCAGCAGCAGACTGAAACCAGTCGTCAGCTCATTAGTGATAACGAAAAGGATATTTATAAACAAAACAAAACACCTAAAGTTTTCAACCTAAGGAATGGAGATAAGTATAATTTGTATAATATTTTTGTTTTTATAGAACGAAAAAAATTGAAAATGTCGGCCTTCTTCATGCCTTATTTGTGGAGATGTCTCACACAAAAAACTGAATGTTAAGAATGTTAATCAAATTAGATCTGTTGGAACAAATAGAATAAAAGTTTGTCTAAAAACATGTTCTGATGCCAATACATTTAGTAAACAATCCTCTTTTATGAGAAAATGATCTTGTTGCGTTTATACCAAATCATTTAATAGAAATTAAGGGTTTGATAAAAGATATCGATACTCAACACGATACGAAATATATTTTAGATAACATAACATCTCCCTTAACAGTACTTGATGTTAAACATACACATTTTCTTCTTCTTTTAGTACCCTGTCCGATTATCGAACGTTGGCGATCATGTCGGCAATAATAACTTTACTTACGACGGCTCTAAATAAATTAGCGGTGGTCTCTTGATACCATTCTCGGAGATTTCGGAGCCAGCATATTCTTCGTCGGCCTGGGTCTCTCCTTCCGGCGATCTTACCCTGTATTATGAGGTGTAGAACAGGCGTGCTCAAACTTGAACTGCTGACGATCTACCTCAATATTTTTAGACTACTTACGATCGACTCTAAGAGACTGCAAGTGTGTGTGATGCAGGGTTGTCGTACATACACGATACACCCTACCTACCTAGGTAGGGCGTACCGTAGCACATATCGATATTAGCTTTCTGCACAATATAGGTACGTTATTTTAGTCAAGGTTTGGGTTAGGTTTAGTTAGGTTCTTCTCGACAATATCAATGAAAAAACTCATAGTTATTCAAAATAGCGAGTTTATTTGTTGTTACAAAACAAAAGAGTTACATATGGTGTTAAACTTAACTAAGGAGTAGCTTTGGATGTTGAAGCGTGGCACTGCATGTCCCCACCATACTTTTCATAAGATGGTACGTAACCACTGAGTGCTAATCGCAAGCATGATGTCATATGATCGTCAGTTAGTCGATTGCGATATTTTGACTTAATTATCTTCATTTCAGAAAATGCAGACTCGCACAAGTAAGTTGACCCAAAAAATGCCGCCAGTTGAAGGGCGATTTGCCTTACATTCGGATATTTATCTTCAGATATAAAACTCCAGAAATTTGTATCAGATACTGTAGCTTTGAGATGTATATCTGATATAATCTGCACCAACTCATTTTCAACAGAACATGAGTTCATATTAAACTGACTTTCTATTTCAGTAGCTAATTCCTCAATGTTTTTACATGAAAAAGGATAAATCATAAATGATGCTATATTTTCCAATTTACTGCAATCATAAAAACGCATTTCGAATTGTCCCAAAATATTTAATAATTCAGCCTCATACGTATCATAAGTCAACTGAGCAATCCTTGCTTTCAAAGACGGAAAATGTTTTAGATCCTTTCTTTTCAGTTGATCTATTATAAGTTGCAATTTATTTTTGAATGCGTTTACTGAGCTAATCATCTCAATAATAGTTTTTCCTTTACCTTGAAGCTCCAAGTTAACGGTGTTTAAGTGCATTGTGATGTCAGTCAAAAATGCCAAATCATTTAGCCATTTTTCGTTTTTCAAAATCTGAGTCTCATCACCTCTTTCGTCTACAAAAGCTGTTATTTCGGGCAATAATTCTTGTAACTTTTCTAGGAATTTTCCGCGACTCAACCACCTGACGTCCGTGTGAAGAACTAAATCAGTGTGTTCAGCTGACTCCCTATCTTCCAACTGTGTTTGAAAGAGCCGCCGTTGCAAGCTACGTGCACGGATGAAATTCACAATTTTTGCTGCAATGCCCATAATTTCCTCCGTGTTTAAAACTTTTGAACACAAAACTTGATGATGTATATAATGCAATGGAATGAAAAAAATGAAGGGAATTCTTCATTAGCTCGACACAATGCCACAAAACCGTTTTTGTTTCCAGTCATTGCTGGTGCTCCATCGGTTGTAATGCACAATAATTTATATATTGGTAGCTCGTAGTTTTTTACAAAATTTAAGAAAACGTCATATATATCTTCGCCATGGGTCTTCCCCTTCACAGGAATGATTGTGAAAAATTCTTCCTTAACCAACATGTCATTGAATACCATCCGAATAAAAATACACAGCTGGGCAGTGTCTGTCATATCGATGGATTCGTCGAACTGTAAAGAAAAGTATGTACATTCCATGATATCATGTTTTAGTTTATCTGCGATGTCTTGACTCATGACTTCAATACGCCTTGTGACAGTCGGACGAGATAACTGAAGTTCTCTAATAGCAGACATGATTTCTGTTTTATTTTTAAAATCTCCAAATAAAGTCTCACCAGCTTCAATAAATGCTTCCTTCACCACCGATCCATCTTCAAATGGTTTCTTGTGTTTCGCCAAAATATGAGATATTTTAAATGACGCAATCGTAGCAGCTTTTGATTGTTTGGCTGGTCTTTTGAACATGGATTGTTCTTTTTTCAAACAAGATATCAAATCACTTACTTTTCGTTTTCTTAATTCACTATGTGGAGGAAAATCCTTTTCATAGTTTTTATGAACCGTTTTATGATGCCTTTCTAAGTTACCACGCTTAGATATTGCAACTGACGCACGACAAATAACACAAATGCACTTATTCTTCACCATAGAAAAAAAAATTCTTCTTCCCAATCCTTATTAAAATGATACGTTTTTCACTGCACTCATTTTGCACTATTTAATAATAAACTTTGTATCGACGTAGGATCGCTATCAAGTTACAATTCAGAATAACTCCAATTCCTGCAGGCGCAACATTTATATCGGCGTGAACGAAAGTCTCGAATGTTCGCGTCAAACGCGCCGCCCGAAACTAGATTGTACTGTCTCTCGTCTAGAAACAACACGGCTTTTCTTTGACAAGTGCCGCGCGTTCCTTTGATAAAGTTACCTTTTGCCGCAAGCATTGTTATTTTATTACGTAATACATTTTTGTAGTTGATAGAATATCATCCCAAATTTGATTAATAATTTTAATAAATATTGAATTAATAAAATAATTAGTTAATATATGTAAATATAAAATATGCTGTGTGGACAGTATTTTGTTGTCCCCACTTCTTTGAATTGCAATGATGCTTAGTCAAGCATTCTATTTATTTGTATAGTTCAGTATTAATAAAAACGTTTAACTCTCCTGACAGTAGTTTAGTTACCTACCTACTTATTAAAATTTTTTTTCTTCTCGAGATATACCAAAAAGCACTCGCGATCGACCAGTTGATCGCGATCGACCGTTTGAGCACCCCTCGTGTAGAAGGTTATACCTCTCTGAATGTCTCATTACATGACCGAAATATTCTAATTTTTGAATTTTTATTGTTTATGTTATTTCTGTGCTGTTTTTCATTCGATGTAAAACTATTTTATTTCTTATTCGATCAACCCAACTTACTCACAACACTCGTCGATATATCCACATCTCAAAGGCCTCTAATTTTTTTTCTAATTTTTTTTACGTACACATCGTAAAATAGAAAAGAATAGTGATATACAGTATATCCTCAAAAAAACCATTATTGTAACTTTTTAAGGGTACCTTACCTAATTATCTTTCAATAAATAGTGAATATTTTTCGGTAAAGCGGTTTTTTAGCAGAGTTACATAGTGCTTCAGATGTCTACGCTATGGTCACATTCTAGGCAATGTAAAAATATTAAAGAATTATGTATTAAGTTTATTAATGTAAAAGCTGAAAATCATGTTTGTCACGATTCAGAAATTCGCTGTTTATATTGTAAAACAAACGACCACGTTTTTTTTTTTATTTCCTCATCATAAAAAACAACGTAAAATAAAGAATATTATAGTTGAACAAAATATTTCCTTTACTGAAGCAAAAAAAAATATTGTGAAATGTCTTATTCTGGAATATCTGTAAACAATAGTTTTTCTATTTTATCCAACTCCAATTTTCCGCCTTTACCAGCGGTTTAATCTAAGTCTGGAAATTCTAACTACTTTTTACACTTAAAATTTAAGATAAATAGCAATTATCTTTTGCCCACACATCCCGCATGTAGTCCTACCGGTAATAGCAATAAAAAATGTCGAATTTCTAATGACACGCCTCCTCTACAACCGATGTTCTCTTTTCAGTTTGGCCCTAATAAACCACTGCCTAGAAATAATAATCCACCAAATTATCAAAATATAAATAATAATTACATTGTTAAGTCGATTGCAGATTTTATCGTTGAATTTTTAAAAAGTATTTAAACTATTGAAGATATCAAAGATTTGAATAATGATTTAATTTAAACAGAAATAAATAAAGTGTTGGAGGACAGGACACATGTAAAAAGTAACCTTCACTCCATTACCAAAGACATTATTTATTTGTCAGTGGAACGCACATAGGTCACCGGATATTAAAACCAACCCAACTGATGGGGTAAATATTTTTTCGCAGTTTTCAAATATATGTATTATTGGTGGGGATTTCAACGCGCATCATACTGTCTGGGGATCGCATAAAAACTGTTCTATTGGTAATCCACTCATTGAAGCAAGCAATAATTGTGATTTTGTAGTTATGAATACTGGCGAACCTACGTGTATTACCCGTCCAGGCTGCAATTATTCTATGATAGATATGACCTTTTGCTCCTCGGATGTAGCTGGTGATATAGATTGGGCAGTTTATTCTGACACACTAGGATCGAATAAATTTATAATAAAAATAACTCTCGCAATGCAACAAATTTCACAGAACATCACAATTCCGCGATCTAGATGGAACCTCAAAGGAGCTAATTGAGAGCAATCTAAAGAGTTTGTGGAAGACTACTTTTATAACTTTACTGATGCAGAATATCCAGCCAGCAAAGAAAAATATGCATTCTTAATCAATTGTATAAATAATGCAGCATAAAAAACTTTAAAAGAATACAGACCATTTAAGTGCAAAAATCGAACACCTTCACCATATGTAACAACATAATTTCTGAAAGAAAGCATGTACTGCAAGGATGCAAAAAAAAACCAAAAAAGATAATTTTCCTGCATACCAAAAATGCATGGCAGTTACTAAACGAAGATTAAAAGAAAAAGCTAAAGAAACTTGGATTGAATGGTGTTCAAATCTCAACAAAAATACTCCAGCTAGCATGATATGGAAACAAGCAACAAAATGAATCGTAAAACAATAAACCTTGGTAAGCCACATAATGATGATTTAATAGATTTTTGTTAATCATGTAGCTCCCCAGACTGTTCCGTCTACTGTAAATATCGAACATGCGTTCTTAGATAGAAATTATTGTGTGGCAAATAATTTTCACATTAATGAACTAAATTATGCTTTAAGAAATAAAAAAAATACTGCTCCGGGTTTTGATCAAATAAAGTATCCAATGTTAGAGAACCTACCAATTATATTGTTCTGAAGCTATTTTCTTGTGGCATTGTAAATTAATTATTATTTATAACTGGGAATAAGCCACAATTAAAGATAAAAATACGTTTATTGACGTTTCAATTTCCAATTCGGAAATCGTTCTCAAAATACAAACTGTTTGTATTTTGAGAACGATTTCCGAATTGGAAATTGAAACGTCAATAAACGTATTTTTATCTTTAATTGTGGCTTATTCCCAGTTATAAATAATAATTAAACTACCAATTATAGCAAACATGTTTCTTCTACAAATTTTTGATGAGATGCTTGCAGGTGAGTGCATTGAAGATTTTAGAAAAATTATAATCACACCGATTCCTAAACAAGGTAAAGACTCTAATTTCTCCTATTCTTATGGACCAATGTCTCTGCTATCATGTATGCAAAAAACTTTCCAACGTATGATAAAACATAGGCTGGAATGGTGAATACAAAAAAAGAGCTGCCTACGCACAGTCAGTTTGCATACAAAAGAAGAGTGGGTACCCTAGATGCACTTACAACCTTAGTTACAAATATTCAAAATGATTTCTCTAGAAATAACTTTCTTTCAATAATTTTTATTGATATTGAGAAAGCATATGACACCTTAAGCTTAAATATTTTAAGTAAAAAAATTATTATTGACTTTAAAATTCCTAAGGCAATAGTATATGCTATTATCGTATTATATTCAGAAAGACATGTCTGACATGTCAGGAATTTTAACAAGCATTTATTAGATCCAAGATATGTTTTTACAGGAATTCCACAAGGAGCTGTTTTGAGTCATTTTCTCTTCATATTATACACAGCTGACCTACATAAATTAAATTTGGAAAAATATTATTTCAAGATCATCTAATATGCAGATGACTTCAGCATATACTGTGAAACAAAGAAGAGAGCTAAAGCTTTTGAATTTTTAATGAATACTTACAACGTTTTAGAAATATAGTTATAAGAAAACCACTTTTTACTGTCGGCCACAAAATCAGCAATGATCATTTTTAGTAGACGTAATATTTCCAATATAGAAACATTTATAGTAAAACAGCGAGAAATTCCTTTTAAAAAGGTAATAAAATATTTGGGCATTATAATGCGCAAATCTTTATATCATATATATCACAAGCGCACATGGAAATTTCACATAGAATATATGTTAAATAGATGTAAAAAAGGGCCTAAACTTTCTCAAAATGACAACTAAAACTTAGTGGGCAAAATATGTTCAGACTTCCTTACTTTTTTATAGAACGTACATTCGCTCTATCGTTGATTATGGATGTTGATTATATTGATCTGCCAGCAAGAACTTACTAAACAAAATAAACATATTTATAAACCAGTGTCTGCGGATCTGTATTGGTGCCATGAAGACAATTAATATTGAGCCCCTTTATGTTGAAGCACTTGAACCTCCAATTTCTGTTAGAAGACATTTCTTGGCATTTCTAAGAACACTTGGCTTTATACCGAATTAATAAATTTAAACCATTATGATTTAACGAATAAATATTAAACAAATAAAAACTCTCCAACCCTTTTCGCTAAAGAGCGTGAAGCTCTTAGAGAAAACACAGTTTCTGCTCATGAATGAATTTAAAATCACACACAGATATAAATGATTTGGAAACTTTCTTTAAAGCGTTAAATTTATTAAACCAAATTATGTAAACACTGGAAGAGCAAGCAACAACATTATAACAATCATATTATCCAATTGGGATTGATGCAGGCCTATCTATACAGATGCCTCCAAATCAGAAGACGGTACGGGATGTGACTTTTACATCCATATGGAGAAGTTAAAAAATAATATATTTTTTAATTTTTTAACAAATTAAAAGCAAATATTTCCATATTTACTTACTTTTTAGTTCTAACAGGAAATCCTCCCTTATTATTCTGTCAGATTCCATGACAGTTTTTACAGCCATTAACCAACCTTTTTTTTCCAACCACATACTCCAATCCCTACATAATATTAATTAAAAAATTGGTAAAACGCTAGAAATTAAAAAATGTGATATTTATATGGGTCAAAGCACACAGTGAAATTAAACATACTGAACATGTGGACCAATTAGCCAAATTAAGTATTTATTCAGTGGATACCACAGAATATCTACCCAGTATTTCTGATTTGGTTGTTACACGTAAGGCAGTCTTGAAATATAAATGGTGTGATATATGGTCTGAGTTTTGTTTTACCAACCCAAACAGATACACTTCTTTACACACAACTGTCCCTCTTTCACATTGGCATAGAATTTATAATGACATGATTGTTTTCCTGCTCATCTTGCAAGAATTCATGTGATTGAGAGTAAAAACTGTGTGGAATGTGGAATAGAAGGCGACCTAGATCATGTAATTTTTGGTTGTGCCAAGTATAATTTAGGATCCACCTTATTATATAAAAATATAGTTCATACTACCGGTAAATCTCCGTTAAACGTTTTATCTGCCCTAGAGACTCAAAATAGACTAATTTGCGATTGCATACTCGATTTTTTGACCAAATGTAATATTTTTCTTTAGTTCAAAAAATTCGTTTTTACCTTTTACCTTTGTTTTCTCTTCTTTATATGTTTAATCCTTTTTATCGTGGTCTAGTGTTCCTTTGTATATTATTTATTATAATGTCCTGATGGGCCCCTGGACGTGAAGCGAGTGACCAATGTTAAGTGTATGGATATATATATATATATATATATATATATATATATATATATATATATATATATATTCATACGTATTTTAGTCTATTCGATTACAAATAATTCAAAAACTTTTTACTGCGCCTCATGAGAATAAAAAATCATGTAACTGGCTATATGGTAAACTGCAGAAGCCATTTAAAAAAATACATTCTTATAATTTCTACAGTATTTGCTGAAATTTGCTGAATAAAGAGCAATTTTCCCGTTTTTTCCAGTGCTCTTCCAACAACGGTTTTTGAAATTACTATAAATCATAATTCTTATACAAATTAATATTTTATGTAAAATTTTATGTCATCAGTAAATAAAATTTTGCTATTGAGTGGTTCTTATCTTAATAGAGAACATTATAACTTTACCTCTTTATTTTACGACCCATTTATTGACTCTTTGGACATGGCCATTAAAACTGTACTTACGATTGATTATATTTTATGAAATCATACATTCTAAAAGCACATTAACCCGATATAGATAGAAATTTTAAGATAAAACTATTATTTCTGTTGTGAGATGCATTTTAAGTTAATTTTTTTTAGAGCGTTCATCTGTGTTTAGAAGAATAATTTTTTCTCTTGTTAGATAAACTTGTTTGACTATTTGACTTTTTTTTTATATTCTTATCATATTTACGGTATATACTGCCATATTAAATTGCTGTATTTAGACAGTCCGTGATATTTCAACACCATCGTGATCATCGTTGTTGTTTATTATGGTCATTTCAGCTATGGTCATTCCGCTAATATAGTGGTTTTTCTCCCTTCTTCTTTCTATCAAAGCAGCTATACCTAAACGAGGCTTGGAGACAGGTTTTAGCTAAGGTGAATCTTCTACTAACTATAATCTAGGGTACGCATATGTAAAGGGGTGGTCCGATCTACTCTGAATTATGGAGCTCAAGTTTGGGGACTTATGGAATTTAATTAAGTTAAGGAAGTAAGAAGATTTTTTATAAAAAGAATGTTGAATATTTCTAGGTACTGTCCAAACTACATGTTGGATTTAGAAATAACATAGAGCGTGTGTATCTATTTACGATGAAATTACATAAAAATTATGTCAAGAGAGTATTAGAATATAAGAAAGGACGCCTACCAAAATTTCTTCTGTAGGAAATGAGAACAGCACACTGTGATCTTATCTGTGATGTAGTTAATTGTTTGTTGAATAGCGCTGCATTTGTCACATCCCGAACGACTGGCATTTATACCCCACTGATTCAGAGACTTGTTACAAATTCCATGACCACATCGTATTCTATTAAGGTTGTACCATTCACAACGAGAAAGATAAAAGCCGTCTGGTTTAATTGTAGGGTTTTTAACGAGATTAGCATTTCCAATATTTGGATTCATCTCTCAAATAACCGTCAAAGTGTTTGGACGCGTTTAAGAGTTCCTCGGAAAAATTTATATATTTAAGTAGTTCTAAAGTCTTTTTTTTATTAGATTTCGATCTCTTGTGAAGTGCAGAAGTGTATTTCAAGATATAACACAGGGTGTTTAGCGTTTTTGTTTTTTTTTGCTTTATATTTTAAGTTCTGGTATTCTGTCAACTGTACTGTAAGTAGAAATTTTTTATTAATTTTTTTTGTTAAACGTCGTGCCCCGTCATGTCCGCGGGCAAAAATGGTATCTCTGGGAAGGATCCACCAGATCCTGGTGTAGAGGACATTGAATTTACAGATAGGAATGATATTAAAAACAATATTGATAGCAAAAACTTGCGTTCAACTTCGCCTAAAACAAATATTCAGAAAAATCAGGTATTTAACTCAGCTAATCGATTTAGTTCTAGTGGTAATGGTCCTTTTTTTATATTTGTTCAACATATTAATTTAAATTTAGGTCGTTTGCATCCAATGAAACTTGGAGAGAAACTACTTTCATTATCCAATTATGATAAAAATATTATAGAAATTGTTAGTGTAGGTAAAAACCGTATCAAAATCTAAGTAGATTCAGGTGCTGTAGCTAATAAGTTAGTTACAGAAGATTTTTTTGAAAAAAATAATCTAATAGTATATATTCCAAATTATTTAACAGAAAAAAAAGGTCTCGTTCGTGGAGTGGATACTACTTTAAGTGAGAATGCATTGCTCAACACTATTAAGTCTAATATTCCTATTAAAAAAGTTTATAGAATGACTAGATTAGTTCAAAATAATGGTATATCTGAAAGAGTTCCTAGACAAATGGTCATAATTAGCTTTGAGGGTAAATTAATTCCTCAATATATTTACATTAATAAAGTTAGATGTCCAGTTGAAATATATGTTAGTCCGGTTATGCAATGTTTTAATTGTCTTCGATATGGTCATTCAACCACCCAATGTAAGTCACAAAAAAGATTTAAAAAATGCGGCAATGAAGGAAAAATTGGTTGCCCTTATCAATGTATTGCATTTTGCGTTTTTTGTAAAAATAATAACCACGAGTCAATTTTTAAAGAATGCCACGAATATTTGAAACAAAAGAAAACTAAAGAAGCTATGGCTAACTTGAATATTTCGTTTAAAGAAGCTGAAAAAGCTATTGAAAATCCAATTCCAGTTTAGTTCAAAAAAACAAATTTGCACCCTTAACTACCTGTGACACCGATTTCCCTCCATTAAAAAGCTCTTCTGCTAAACCTTCGAATTCTAACACTGCTTACAAAAATAATAATACTCACAAGCATATATCCTCCCCTACAGTTAGTCCCCCCAAAAAAAGAAAAAATTGTGATACATCTCCTAATTTTCCTCCTATTCGTAGAGAATACCAGACCAGCTTCTGTTCGGGATCTATATTTCAGTTTGGAAACCCTGATCCTCCTAATGAATTCAATAAGTTTATCAGTCAGCTGAGTGCTTCACTTAAAAATTTGATCCAACAAAGTATCCAGGATTATTGTAATTCTCCCTCAAATGTAGAATCTAATCTTAAAATGTACGAAATTGAATTAGAAAATAAAATTAAAGATATTATAGGTAATCTTTTTACATAACTTTAATGGCTTCCAAAAGCATTAAAATTATTCAATGGAATATTCGTTCGCTAAATGCAAACAAATATTCTTTAAATCAATTACTTTTTGAAGAACGTTTTGACATAGCTCTTTTATCAGAAACTTGGTCCAAACCATCTGATACTGTTTGCTTCAATAATTTTAATATAGTTAATAAAAGTAGAAGTAAGGGATATGGAGGAGTTGCCGTAATTTTAGCAAATAACATTATTAATGAGCCCATTTCATTCGTTAACAATTTCAATCCTAATTTCGAAGTTTGTGGTGTAAATATTAATATTGACCAAAAAATTTATTCTATTCTGAGAGTGTATCGTCCAGCAAAAGTTAGAGTAACAATGCAAGATTACGTTAGTCTTTTTTCTCAAATTAACAATGATTGTATCATTACCGGAGATTTTAATGCTCACCATGGATTATGGGGATCCAATTTATGTTCCGTCGATGGTAATATACTAGTAGAAGCATTAGATGCATTTCCTAATCTAGTTGTTGTAAATGACGGGTCGGCTACTAGAGCTACTCCTCCAGGACATATCAAATCGGTTATAGATCTTACTATGATAAGCTCTAGTTTATGTTCAGCCTTTGACTGGACCGTTCTTTCAGATACCTATGGATACGATCATTTTCCCATTAGACTTTCCGTGCAGGATATAAAATTTGAAAACACAATTTTCACATTTACAAATAAATGGTCCATGTCCAATGCAAATTGGGAAAAATTTAGAGATTCTGTAGAGAGCACCTTCAGATACGAATCAAATACAAACGAAACTAATGAAATGATATTCTTTTTATTAAATTCTGTTACTACTGCAGCCAACAAATCTTTTAAAACTCCACCATGGTGGGATGATGAATGTCTCACAGTTTCGAATGCAAGGAAAAATTCTTTTAAAATGTATAAATATAATCTTACCCTTTCAAACTTTATTGAATATAAAAGGAATGAAGCTATGTGTAAACGCACATTCCGCTCAAAAGTCAAATCTAGTTGGGCTTGATTATGTTCCTCACTTCAAAGCAAACTTCACCCTCAGAGCTTTGGAAAAGGGTAAACAAAATTCAAGGTAAGAAAAAGAATATAATAATAATGAAGACAATGATAATAATGAATCGATATGATAATAATGAACCGCTAATAATGAAGACATGGTAGAAAGTCTTTTTAGAAAAATCTCTCCAGATTATGTCCATCTACCAGTATTTATGCCGAGTATCTTCACTAATGATCACTTTTTACTAACCCCCATTTCAGCTGACGAACTTAAAGCAAATATTAAGAGTTCTAAAAATACAGCTCCTGGTATTGACGGCATTAACTACAGCATGGTTTTAAACCTGCCAGTAATTGCCATACATTATCTGTGCAAAATATACAACAATATTTTACTTAAAGGAGACAACTGTGATTCTCTTAAACAATGCTTGGTTATTCCTATACCCAAAGTAAATCAGCGTACTGCCCTAAGACCTATCTCTCTTATGTCTTGTTTGCTTAAAACATTTTAACGAATTATGAAAAGCAGATTAGAATGGTGGTGTAAAACAAAAATATTTTCCCAGTTAATCAATATGGCTTTCGTAGAAATAAAGGGACTATGGATTGTGTGTCTCAATTGTAGCATTTTCAATTTCATTGATTCTTTGAAGTATATTGAAGTCCCCTCGTATACGAAATATTAAAATCACCTTATATATTTTTGATAGATCTAAAAATATTTCGTACGTATTTAAACCCAAATATCTTTTCATTTCTTTCTTAGGTCCGCCAAGTTGAAATAAACCATTTTAGAGTTGTTTATTTATTTTACTTCGGCAAATTCTTTTCAAGTTAATGCGTCGCAAAAGGATATGTACGTCGTTTTGTGGTGTCTTGTTATGTCAGCGTTTGTATGTATGCGTTCAATTTTAATAGAATTTCTTCACTCTCGTTGTAACAGCTTTCAAGAGTGGTTCAACGTTATGTCCAAATTCACGTCGAATTTGTAAAGTATCCTGTTTTCGTCTTTTGTTATGAAGAAAATGTAGCAGTTTGTTATTGGTTTTGTGGCAGTAAATGCTTCAATTATTAATGTTTTGAGTGAGGATTGGAGGACATCCTCGTTTTGTTTTTCTTTTGTTCCTGCTTTTATCCAAGGCTTTTGGCAGTTTTGGAGATGGAGGTTTTCGTCATGCAGAGAGAGTGGAGCCCTCAGTTCCAGGTTCCAGTTAATGGTTTCAGAAAGTTGAGTGTGTCATGTGAATTAAGGTAACATTTTGTTCAAATTTTAAATTAAAGACAGACATTTTTTTATAAATTAATAATTGCTTTCGTTGACATTTCAAATTGTAAATTTTAGGTTTTGTGTAAAGCTGTCAATTTGTGTTTCGTTTTTTTTTTGAAATTTAATGTTTATTTATGACAGCTCGTTTTAGTATTTTTGATGTTGATTCGTTTTGTTTTTTTTTTAAAGGTTAACCTCCATGCAATTTTGTAAGTTTTGTAGCAATGGAGTTTGTTAATGGATGACACATGTAAGTTTTTGTATTTTGTATTTCTCCATGTAACTGTTTGTGGTGACACATAAATAAAGGTTAAATTTTGTTGTCTTATTTTTTTATTCATTTTTTTGAGCCAAACCTTTTTGATTCTTATTTGAAAAAGATATGTTTTTTATGTTTTGATTTGTTTTCTAATTATTTCCCTAGTTACAACCAGTGGTTGTAATAGGTATAACTAGGCACCTCAAGTGGCGCCCTATATTAAATTCCTTGAGGTGTTTCTTGTTTATTTTTATTTTGTTTATTTCATTTCCAAGAGCCCTTTATTTCATTTTTTTGTAGTTGCCCCATTCCAATGCCCTTATCTTTTACTTATCCACGACCCCAGCTCTCCTACGAAACCCTGAGTGTCCGTTCGCACAAGTAACGTATATTTTGCTTGCCCTATCTTCACCCCCAATAGTTTCTCCCCCAATTTTCTGCCCCTTATATTAATGCCCCTGTGGTAGGCAAAATATTATCACTACAAAAATGGCGCCCAACGTGGGGCATTTCTTAGATTTGCGGCATTTTTACTTATCGTTACAAAAATGTCGCCCAACGTGTGTGGCGTGTATTAGATTTGCGCCATTTGTACTATCGTTACAAATATAGCGCCCAACGTGGCTGGCGTTCTTTAGATTTTTGTCCCTTTTCGAGAAGCCACATATCTTTTTCAGTTCTTCCCTAGTTTTCAGCCATTTATGTGAAACCCCGTCTTTCAGATAGTGCCCTGGTGTCCCACAAACAGTTTGTTTATGTATTTTGTATCAACATAAGTATTGTTGTTTTTTCTATGTATTGTTCCTGTATTAACATGTGTATTATTGTATATCAACAGATGTATTTGTTGTATATGGACATATGTAATGTTGTTTCTTTTATTTCGTGTACTGTAGAAATTTTTCTATATGTATTTTATGTGTATTGGTAAATGAAAGCAAATATTTTGAGTTTGAATATTTAAATTGAATTTTAAATAATGTTTTGATATTGAGAAGAATTTTAAGTTATTTACAGTAATAAATTAAGTGTCCCGTTATTGTGCCATTTATTTTTGATTGATTTGACATTTCTTACAGAAAAAGCGGTTTTTGTAATTTTGTTTTGTCCGGTCATTTTGAGTAAATGTGTTTGTTTGAGTGACTTTTCTTTGAGCTGATGAGTATAGTTGTGTTTTGTCCCTTGTCCTAAGCCATGTCATTGTTTCCTCTAGGCCCTCTCTGACGGCGTTTGTGTTATGCCACGGGCTAGTAGGAGACTGTGAATGTGAAGAGTAGTCCCCTGTGTCCCCCTGTTGTTCCCTAATTAACCAGCTTTGACGGCGTATGAAATGCCACGGGTTAATAGGAGATTGTGTTCCCCTGAGTCCCCTTGTGTTTCCTGTCTTGTATCTGAATGATGACAAGTGTAATACTTGTGATCGGAGGTGCTGTTTAGTTTTGCCTAGGAGCAGTCTCATTTAGTTTTCAGAACAAGAGCAAGGTGTTTTATGTTGTGTTATTTTGTGTAGCTCACTCAAAAGTCAAGTTGTCAATATTATTAGTATTTTTGTATCACCCTGTATGTGAAGTTTATCGAGTATGTTGTTTTGTATACATTGTGTATTTGCTTTCACCCAAACATTGTTTTAGTATTTTTATCCCACCCTGTATGTGAAGTTCGTCTAAGTTTGTTTCGAATTGTATTTTCAGTTATATTGTGATTTGCTTTATCCAGTTTTTCGTTAAATCAGGTCTATTTCTATTCCAAGTCAACTGCTACGATTTCCATTTTCTTCTGTGTCCAGTTTTCGAAAAATTACGTTGAAATTTAATTGTCGTCTATTTTTCCTTGCGAATTAAAAAATACGTATTTAGAATGCTATAATCTTTCGCCAATGCTTGAAATGCGATTTTCTTATTGTCGGCATTTTTAAAATGTGAACGATAATAGTTTGTTTATTCTTAGTTCGTCTAAAGTAAGTATCCCATGTCTGAGAAAAGAATTTTGTTTACGTTAACGAAATAATTTATTTCGTATGTAGACGCTGTTCTTTCTTAAAGTGTTTATAAGTATTCTATTTCGTCTTATTGAGTCTTTGAGCAAATGTAGGTCAAAGTTTTGCTTGATAGATATGAAGATTTTATAGTCCAGGCAATGTGTGAAATTTATTTAAGCCCCGAAAAAGAAAATATTTTCTGTTACAGTCCATTTATGTTTTTCGCTTGTTGTCTTTTATTTTATAAGTAGGAGGAAGTAATAATACGATTTCGTTTGTCCATGGCTAAGGCCGATTTGTTAGTGACAAAGCGTAGTATTGTTATTTCCCTTATGTTTGTTATTTCCGTGTTTCCCCGTGTTTTCTTTGTTCCTATTCTGTGTTATAAGTAGGAGGAAATGATAATACGATTTCGTTTGTCCCTGGCTAAGGCCGATTTGTTAGTGACAAAGCGGAGTATTGTTATTTTTCTTTTGTCTGTTAGTCTTGTGTTTCTCCCTAGTTCTTTTTTGTGTACAAGTAGAAGAGAGTGATGATACGACTTCGTGTATTCCTGGCTAAGGCCGATTTGTTGAGAATATATAGCGGAAGTGTTGTTATGTTTTCTTCTGTCTGTTAGTGTCTTTCCGTGTCTTTGTGTGGTCAGATGTAGTGGAGTTATGTTGATGGTCTAAAACGTATTAGTTTGTGAATTCAGTATTGTGTTTTTGAAGTATCATGTAGGACGTACAGGCATGTGACCTGGATTTGTGTTTCCTTGGATATTTCTGTTGTTGTGTAAGACTGCGTAGCAGTATCACCTTTCCGTGAATTATTAGAAAGGATAAGCCTTTCTAAGTGTTGAAGTAAGACTATTGATTTGAGTCTCAATAGCATTCCTTCTTGTTGTAGAGTTTGTGATGTAGTGTTTTTGATTTGGTAGAAGCGGAGGTACAAATACTTGCATTGTCCATTGTGACGTTTTAATTTGCTGAGGTGAAAGTACCTGGCCGCCGTTTATTGTGAAAATATTGTTTATGTCGATTGTGAGACCATGTTAGTGAGACATCTGAAGTTTTTTTAGTACTACCGTTGAATGACCCACTTAGAATTCCCCAGTTTTATGTTGTGACCCTGTTCGAGTTTTGTTGAAGAATAGTGAACGTTTTCTTTCTGATTTGTATGAAGATGTTGT
Organism: Diabrotica balteata; assembly: GCA_918026665.1. Classification (NCBI taxonomy): domain Eukaryota; kingdom Metazoa; phylum Arthropoda; class Insecta; order Coleoptera; family Chrysomelidae; genus Diabrotica; species Diabrotica balteata. Next base: position 137,562,382 of record OU898276.1, read on the forward strand.
ATTCAATTATTATCCGTGAAGTGATGAAGTTTATTTCTTGATGTTCCCTTCTGATTCCTCCTGATTCCCTTCCCAAACTGTGTCTTTGACCTTATTAGTTGTCATAAGAGGAACGGCTAGGTCGATGAGTTTTGGATTCGTCCGCCAGGTGACCTGTTGAGCTTTTAAGGAAGATAAGTCATTAGTTTTTGACTTGTATGTATATATATATATGTGTGTATATATGTATATATATATATATATATATATATATATATATATATATATATATGTATATATGTATATATACTATTCTTCTTATTTACCCTTCTTGTCCTGCTTTTGAGATTTGTGTACCCTGTTGGAAGTTTTATTGTTGATGAAGGACTGTAATGATTTTTTTGTTCCTTTGGAAAACTATAGTGATTATTCTGTCCCCTTGGAGATTTGTAATGACATTTTTGTTTCTTTTGGAGTGTTGTCGTAACTTTTTTGTTTTCTTTAGAAGACTGTTACGATTTTTTTTGTTTCTTTTGGAAGTATTAGTTTGAGACTGAACTGATTGTGTATTGATTATGGCTTGTATGCCATGTGCCCCTGTTCCTTTTTCTTTTCCAAGATTGTGTATTAGCATTTTGGATTTATTTTCTTCTTTGGTCCTTTTGGGAGTTTCCTAACTTGGAAATTTTTCGTGGTGTCGATCTCAGAGGATATTTCTATGGAACTATTGGCCATCCTGTTTTTCTTCTGTTTGTGTTAGTTTGATTTTCAACCAGTGGTTGGAAATTTATTGGTTGACTGTCATAGTCAACCGTGTTATTATTGTTTGATGCTACTTTGGTTATCTATCTAGTGAATAACCATAGTTAAGCTTGACTAAGCTGTGTTGTTGGTCACCCGCCTTTGTTGAACTGGAATCATCCCTTATCTTCGCTTTCAGAAACTTCAGCACTGGTCTGTTCCACGTTTTTGGTTAGGTAAGAGCCATTTTACTAGAAATCTGCCATTGTGTCGTTGTGCTTGAGAGCCAACGAACTGTACCTGGTGCCGATTCGTCAAATCGAGCATCCAGTTTTATTTTGTATGTTATTATGTTAGAACCATAAACAGTTATGATGAGTAGTTTTGGTTATGATTTTTGTTTGTTGTTTTTTGTTCTGTTTGAGTTATTGAAGTCATTATGTGTTGTTGCAGTAGTTAGAAAATGCTACTGTTGTTCCAACCTGATTGTTGTTCGCCCTAAACGAAAACTTTTCCTGTTAGTCCAGTTTTCGCTCTTACGTGGGAGTATTGTAGCATTTTCAATTTCATTGATTCTTTGAAGTATATTGAAGTCCCCTCGTATACGAAATATTAAAATCACCTTATATATTTTTGATAGATCTAAAAATATTTCGTACGTATTTAAACTCAAATATCTTTTCATTTCTTTCTTAGGTCGGCCAAGTTGAAATAAACCATTTTAGAGTTGTTTATTTATTTTACTTCGGCAAATTCTTTTCAAGTTAATGCGTCGCAAAAGGATATGTACGTCGTTTCGTGGTGTCTTGTTATGTCAGCGTTTGTATGTATGCGTTCAATTTTAATAGAATTTCTTCACTCTCGTTGTAGCAGCTTTCAAGAGTGGTTCAACGTTATGTCCAAATTCACGTCGAATTTGTAAAGCATCCTGTTTTCGTTTTTTGTTATGAAGAAAATGTAGCAGTTTGTTATTGGTTTTGTGGCAGTAAATGCTTCAATTATTAATGTTTTGAGTGAGGATTGGAGGACATCCTCGTTTTGTTTTTCTTTTGTTCCTGCTTTTATCCAAGGCTTTTGGCAGTTTTGGAGATGGAGGTTTTCGTCATGCAGAGAGAGTGGAGCCCTCAGTTCCAGGTTCCAGTTAATGGTTTCAGAAAGTTGAGTGTGTCATGTGAATTAAGGTAACATTTTGTTCAAATTTTAAATTAAAGACAGACATTTTTTTTATAAATTAATAATTGCTTTCGTTGACATTTCAAATTGTAAATTTTAGGTTTTGTGTAAAGCTGTCAATTTGTGTTTCGTTTTTTTTTTAAATTTAATGTTTATTTATGACAGCTCGTTTTAGTATTTTTGATGTTGATTTGTTTTTTTTTTTAAGGTTAACCTCCATGCAATTTTGTAACTTTTGTAGCAATGGAGTTTGTTAATGGATGACACATGTAAGTTTTTGTATTTTGTATTTCTCCATGTAACTGTTTGTGGTGACACATAAATAAAGGTTAAATTTTGTTGTCTTATTTTTTTATTCATTTTTTTGAGCCAAACCTTTTTTGATTCTTATTTGAAAAAGATATGTTTTTTATGTTTTGATTTGTTTTCTAATTATTTCCCTAGTTACAACCAGTGGTTGTAATAGGTATAACTAGGCACCTCAAGTGGCGCCCTATATTAAATTCCTTGAGGTGTTTCTTGTTTATTTTTATTTTGTTTATCCCAAGAGCCCTTTATTTCATTTTTTTGTAGTTGCCCCATTCCAATGCCCTTATCTTTTACTTATCCACGACCCCAGCTCTCCTACGAAACCCTGAGTGTCCGTTCGCACAAGTAACGTATATTTTGCTTGCCCTATCTTCACCCCCAATAGTTTCTCCCCCAATTTTCTGCCCCTTATATTATTGCCCCTGTGGTAGGCAAAATATTATCGTTACACAATTAACGACTGATATTCAGTTATCCCTCTAAAATAATAATTATCTATCTGCCATATTTCTTGATATTTCAGGAGCTTATGATAACGTCAATTTAAATCTATTATTCGAAAAACTAAAGCACATAGGTATTCCACCTTTGTGTTCATATGTGTTAGTAAACCTATTTCTGAATAGACAGGTATTCATTCGATGTAATGATAGATTGATTGGCCCGAGAGTAGTGCATCAAGGTCTACCACAAGGCTCTGTCCTTAGTCCCCTGTTGTTTAATTTATACACCGTAGATCTTCACAATATAGGCATTAAATGTAATATATTACAATATGCGGACGACTTCTGCTTTTACACGGTGAATAATTTATACCAACAAAGTATTAACTCAATAAAAACTATTATGTGTGACGCAAGAGAGTATTTCTTTAAACAAGGGTTTGAGCTTACTACGAAGAAATCAGCTGTGGTATTTTTTACGCGACATCGTTTACCAGTTATATCCAGCATTATGTTTAACAGCCTAAGTATACCCGTTCACAATCACTACACTTATCTTGGTATTACATTGGACACCAAGTTAACATGGGACGAACACATTAACGAGTGCTTAATGAAATGTGAGAAAAGTCTAAATATTCTTAAAGTAGTTAATCGCTATCGATGGGGTGCCGACCCCAAGATTAACTTAATGTTTTATCGTGCATACACCAGATCCATTCTCGACTATGGATGCTTTTTATACGGATCTGCCACAAATAGTCGTCTTAAAAAACTAGACCGCCTTCAGTATAAGGCTCTGCGATTAGTTTTAGGGGCGCTCAAATCTACACCTACAGAGAACCTTCTAGCCGAAAAATTTATTCTTAAATGCCAGTCTTACAATCAAACTGAGCTACTACAAAAAATATGTGATATTGCTGTTTCTAATCTAGTCGACAAATGGTGGCATAACAGAAATTCTCCTATTCTGGCAGTGGCATATCCTAACGTTTCTCAACGTCTAAACACTCCGTGTGACTTGACATTCTTTCAATCGAATTTCAATGTTTCTTACGCCAAAGTCAATGTTTAGTTTCCCAATTTTGACAATGAGAGTACAGTTGATTTTCAGCATCAGATAGCCAGCTTAATAATCCATGCAGGATCTTCACGGATGGTTCTAAATCTAGATTGGGAGTCGGCTGTGCTGTATATATTCCGGATCACAAAGAATCCCTAATGTTCAAGTTAGATAAACAATGCTCTATATACTCTGCAGAAATGTTCGCAATTCATAAAGCTCTAGAATGGGCGGTCAACAAAAAAATTTCTAACCACCAAATAGTAATTATATCAGATTCAATGTCTGCGTTATTAGCTTTAGAAAACTCACGTCAACATTTATATAAAAATAGTCTTGTCGTTAAAATTTTAGAAAACCAACTTAAGCTGCAGGAAGAACATACTACTGTACATTTCGTCTGGGTAAAAGGACACTTTGGTATTTCCGGTAACCTCAAAGCAGATTTTTATGCTAAAGAGGCAATCTTAAAAGGATCAGAAATAAATTGGCTAGATAGAAGCGATCTAACAGCCACTTGCAAGAAAAGTCTAAAACAAAATTGGGACATTGAATGGTTTGCTTTCTGTAATCGAAGCAATAATCTTTATACAAAAATTCATCCAGTTTTACCTACTGAGCCGTTTGCCGTAAGAAGTTACCCCAATAGAAATATTTATTCCATGTTTGTTAGATGTCTCTTTAACCATGCCACTGTCAAGACATACCTCTATAGACTAAATCTATCCGAATCAGAACTTTGTGATTGCAATGGTTACGTTGATGATATTAATCATTGGTTGTTTGGATGCAAGCATAATGATGATGCAATTAAATATTTGATGCACACCCTGTCTCAAGAACAAATACCTTTACCACAAAACCAAACTTCTCTTTTATACTTGTCTCGACGAAACCATAAAATACAACAAATTATTTGGGAATTTTTAAAAAGGACTAAGAGAAAAATCTAACTTGGATGAATGAGTCGGATTGAATGTGTTTAGCAATTATTGTTTTTTATAATTAATCTTATGTAATATTAAGTACCTCCCTGTAAAATACGAACATTGTTATTTAAAAAAATAAAAAATATATATGTATATAAAAAAAATAAAAAAAAAATAAAAAATAAAAAAAAAAATAAAAAATAAAAAAAAACTTATATAAATAAAATTAAAAAAAATATATATAAATAAAAAATCATATATAAAAAAAACTGAAAAATTAAAAAAAATTAAAGAAAAAAAAAAAGAAAAAAAAATAAATAAATAAAAAAAAAATAAAAAAAATAAAACCTCCGAGGTGTTGAACCGGGTTTATGTCTTAGCGCTGTGACAATTATTAATTATTAGAATTTAATATTAGCATTTAGTATTATTTGTATATTTCTTATTTGTAAATTAATTTAAGTTGGTTAGGGTCCTGAATGAAGAGTTTAAATAGAGGTCAATTTAATGTTTTCACTTCCTTTTTGTATTTTTTTTTTATTTTTATATAACAATGCCTATATATGTATGTGCGTGCATAAGTTTGTATATGTGCTGCGCATGTGTATATAGTATTTAATATTGTAGCAAACAGTATTTATTATAATACCGTGGCTGAATGGATCAATAATCCAAAGCCATAAAAAAAAAATATTTGGATTCCATTCACCCATCCATTGCTTGTCGATAGTAAAATTAACCAATCTTGTAGCAATTCTAGTAGGTGGACGTCTGGATTTCAGTCTTAACTCTCTTTGGTCTAGCTCAACGATGTCTGTATATCTATAGTGCTGGGTTTTGTTGGCATTTTTGAACTAGGATGTTGAGTGCGGCTCTTGTTTGTTACCTTGTTCCTGGTGGAGCAATGTTGCTTAAAACTGGAAGCCATTGGGTTAGTGTGGGCTTTATAGTTCCTGTTACTTTCCTCATTGTTTTGTTTAACTCGGTATCTATGACGTTTGTGTGATGACTGTTTAGCCAGACAAGAACTCAGTATTCTGTAGTAGGACAGCGCGCTCGTTCTGATGACCTCTCCATTAGACCCCCATGATGTATTTGCTAATTTCTAAATAATATTATTGTGGGTCCTTATTTTTGCTGAATCCAAATGCTGTTTAAATGTTAGGGTGCGATTTAGAGTTACGCCGAGGTATTTTTGGTTCGAACTGTGCTTTAGAATGGTTCCATCGCATTTTATGTTTAGTCTGTAATTTGCCTTGTAGTTGTTACGATGGAAAGCTGTTACTTTAGTCTTCGATGGGTTTGGTTGTAGTCCCCATTTATTAAAGTATCTGTTAACAGTGTTTAGATCTGCTTCTATGGTGGTTTCGGAGATTTGTATGTCTTTTTCTCGAGCACCCAGAGCCATGTCATCGGCATAAATAAATTGGCTCGAGGTGGTACAATGGTGGTATAATAAGATCTTTTTCTGTCACCGTCAAGTTATCTTACAGAACTTTTCGAAACAAGACTACTGTCAGTTTTAGTTAATAATGTAAATGGTGAACAAATGTCAAAATCACAGCATTCTACATTTAAATATTTAAATTTATTAAAATCTACATATTTTTAACTGTTTTACGTATTTAAGACTTTCCAGACTACATAAGTGTTACATATGGTTGAACTCGTATTAAATAGAAGATTCCAATAATGACTGAATAAACAGGGTGATGAATTTGAAAAACCAGAGTTACTAATAATTTAAGACAGACGGCAAATCTGGCAACATTGCAAATATTAAATATGGAATCTTCGTATCCCAAAATAGGTGTACTACAAATTTTTTACAATTATGACTAGCAATTTACGAGATAATTGATCGTTTCCAAACTTTTGGGCCACTCTGTATATACATAACGCTGTTTTATTATAGCAAAGTAATCCTGTTACGTTTCAAGCCCTTGTTAAATATTTTTTAAGTTAACGTAAACTTGCCGTAGGTTCCTTTGTAATGAAAACAGAACAACCCTTTATGATTTTATTCCAAAAAAAGAAGAAGTTTTTTTTCTGCCTAAGGGTCAAGCTTATCTTATGCTGAATCTCCCCAAAGTTGTGATTACCACTTAGAAGTCAGGCACTTTTCAGTAATGAGAATTTTACTTTTAAAATTAAGATTATTTCACGAAGTTTGAAAAGTTTTCATCCACCTAAAGCGATTTCTTATATTCAGGGTTTTTTCTTTTTTAATAGACAATGAAATCATGGATTCTCGTTTTTATACTGTAATAAATTAACCGATTTATAGTAATTTTTATTTATTATTTTCAACATAGGGATGTGTTTCTTAGGGCTGAGGACTAATCGGTAAAAAGTTTGACTAGAGATCGGAGTGCCTGTAGTCCACAAAAAGTAAAAAACAATAAATTAAAAAGCTTCGCCTATTTATTTAACAAGTACCTTTCTTTACCAAAAACACGAAAATTCTAAAAAAAAATGCTTGATAGGAGACATAATAGCCACGCAGAATATTTAGTATAAATATATTTAGTACTTTTAAAATTAATAAAAATGACATAAACTTCTTTTTATTTATTTCTTTCGAATTACAATCTATTTAATCAATATATGGATTAAAAAATAAATAGGGTGTAAGACGAAGGGCTTGACTCAGTACCATTCAAAACTGATTCACAAAGTCTTTGGCTGTGTTATCGTTTTAGTTAGGTATGCTATGTTAAGGTACTTATGTAAAGTTTCTTTTTTAGTGTACTATATTCTGATTATCTCATCATTAACCTCTATCCGTCCACTGTTGGATATAGGTCTCCTTTAGCTCCTTCCTACCGTCTCTGTCTTGTGCCGCTTACATCCAGTTACTTCTAACACGCTTCAGGTCGTTAGTTTATCTGTTTGGTGAGCGTTCTCTACTCCGTAGTGCTTCTTGTTTTAGTCTCCACTAGACAATACATTTTCTCCAGCGATTTTTTTGATGCCGTCTGTTGTTTTGTTCTACGACGTATTTCTGTTTGGGATTCGGTCTCTCAGAAAGACACCCAATATCTGTCGCGTCATAGCCCTCTGAGTCACGCGAATATTATTTACTACCTTTTTTGTGAGTGCGAATGTTTTTGCTCAATAAGTGAGTATAGGACTAACACACATTAGTCAAATATTTTTCTTTTAAGGCATATGGTAGGTTCGATTTATTTACATAGTTTAATTAACCAAACGCTGCCCGGGCTTATGCTATGCCACGTGGGATCTCACATGTATGGTTAACTCTTCCCAACCCAATTTCATGTTCTAAGTACTTATACGATGCAATCGGCACAATGTCCCTTCCATCAACAGCAATATTTTGATTTAGCATGATATTAGTCATTGTTTGCGTCTTGTTCATATTAAGCTTTAGTCTCCGACCTCCAAGGAAGCGTAATGTCATCTGTCTTTGCGATGTCATCTACAAATCTCAAATGATTGAGCTTCTTTCAATTTATGTTGATACCGTGTTCGTTCAGATCTGCTTTCTTACAAGTACGACGTACAGACGGTGTCACCGTACCATACTCCTCGTTGTGTGCATAATTTATTTGTTTCTTGTTCCTATAGTCTTACGGTAGCTGTGGCATTTTGCTTACGTTATATTTGACGGATATATTTGATTACGTTAGTGCAGCGATAGTCTATTCGGCATTCTGTCAATGTTTTTAACATTTTCTTCTGGCTTAAGGTATCGAATTCTTGCTCGTAGTCCACAAATATCAGTGTTGATGGTTTGTTGTATTCTGCAAACTTCTCTATTAGGTTCTTTATCACTAGTAAGTGGTCTTTAGTGCTGTATGTTGATAGAAGTCTAACATAGCGTCCACTATTTTTTGATAATTTCTGTAAAAAGATTATATATGTGTGAAATCAAACTGATAGGACGGTAGTTTTTTAGATCCGTTATGTCTCCTTGCTTCTGTGATGAAACAGTGACTGCAATGTTATATCGAGATGGAGTTTTCCTTGGTATATGCATTTATTGAGTGACAACGTGGCAGTAATTGGTAAAATACTTTGTTATTTTTCGTCCGTGATAATCCCGAAAATTTGAGAGTTACAGCAAAAGATAATTTAGTGCAATAAGTCCATGTGTATAATTAAAATAATAAGTTAATGACAGCGATAAGGTTTGGTCGTAAAACATTAAAAAACATTTGAGTGAATTAAAAACAAATAAACAAGGTTAACTGATAATTAGTGAAGTATAAATAATTGAACCGGTAATTACATCAAATTATTGTCTGATTTAAAAGCGATGTTGCCAAACTGACAAGAATGTCTAAGTAAAGGATAAAATAAATAACAGTATCACAGGGAAACGGTAGGCATCGTTTTCTCTTAACCTTTTAGGTAAAAAACAGTGTTTGGCGCCGAACAACGGATGATGACACAAAAAGGAGGACAAGAGATGAGGGTTCAGATAACGAAGAAGAAAGGTCAACGAGGAGTAGAAAACTCTACAAGACTTCACCCAGAATAACAGATCACCATGATGAGACAAAACTGGATAAATTATTAGACATGATGAACAATCTGGCAAGTAACATTAAAGAAATAAAGAGAACCCAAAACAGAAGTAATGAAGCAATAGAAAGACTTATTGCTGATAAACAGACTTTAAGAGAAGCAAATAAAGACCTGAAGAAAGAAAATATGAAAATAAAAAAGGAGTTAAATGAAGTCAAGGACACTATTGAATTCATGGAAAAACAAAGAAAAAAAACAATGTATTCATGAGTGGACTAGCAATCGAAACATACGGTCAAAGCGTCTTAAAAGAGGGAATAAGCAACTTCATTAAACCCAATTTGCAGATAGATGTTAAAATTAAAAATGCACACAAACTGGGAGAGAAAACCTGTCTGATTGAATAAGCAGAACATGAAGAAAAGGTAAAGGTTATGAAAAATAAATCTAAACTAAGACATGTTGAAAAAGGAAAAGTATACATCAATGATGATACTACGAATAAAGAGAGAGAAATTCAGAAAACAATTAGAAAACTTGCGCAAGAAGAAAAGGAGAGAAAAAGGAAAGGATGTATGACTTGGTGGAAATAAAATTTGGGTATGGATCAACAAGGTCGACTGGAAATGGAACAACAAAGAGAACAAACTAGTCAAAATGGGCACAAGAAACTAGTAAATAAATATGCCAGAAATACTATGACAAACCAGGCAATGCCAACGGACAAGAGTAGTTATACACTAGGTAGTAAAGACAAAGGTAAATCCATAAATAATGACCAAGGACGTGAGCAACGAGAGACAAGAAAGGGTAAACCCATAAAAATGCAATCAGCAACGAGCGAGAATATAAACAGTAACTATGTAAAACTCACATTAAACAAGAAAGAGCTTAATGACACGGCTCACAATAACGAAACAGTGCTAAAGCTTAAAGGACGGACCTTAGCAACATGGAATGTCAGAGGTCTCAACGGCAAAGAAGTCGAACTTGCTGAAGAATTTGAGAAAAATCAAATATACTTACAAGGGTATAAGAGAGACCAAAAGAAGGAAAAAACACAGTTTTTAGAAAATGGATACTTCCTTATAACCAGTGGTGTGTCACTTGGCGAAAGGGCAAAAGAAGGTTTAGGCTGCATGATACACAGTTACCGAATAAAGAATATTCAAGATTGGGAATGTATTTCAGAAAGAATTCTGAAGATAAGACTGGTAACTGCTGAACACAAACTAGTCAATATCATCGTTATGTATAGAATAAATCATGACGAATGAGCAGCTAGCAAAGACCTATTCTGGGATAAGGCCTCAGAAATAAGGGATCTAAATGGTCGAGTGGGTGTAAGAAATGAACATACCCAAAATGTATTTGGACCATATGGAGAATAAACAAAAAATGACAATGGGGAACGTATTACGGATATATGCAGAGAAAATATTTTAATAATAATGAACACATTTTTTAAACACAAAGATGTACATAAATATACAAGGAAAGTCAAAATTAGAGGCGAAAGGTTTATCATAGATTATGTGTTAGTAAATAGATCACAGAGGCAATGTATTAAAGACGTAAGAGTAAAATGAGGAGCTGAAATATGTGGTGACTACTATCAAGTTGTAGCCAGGACCAGCTTGGGAGTGCGACAAGAATCAATAACGAAAGAGACCAAGAAAACAATTAAAGCTCTTGATACACCCACTATAAAAGTAATCAGATCACATAAGCTAGCGGACAAGTAGACAGCAAACAAGTGTAGCAAGAAGCAAAACTACCTAACAGAGCACGTTGAATATGACTGAGACTTAGACCAAAATTGGCAAATACTGAAAGAAGCACTCCTAAATGGTGGTAAACAAGCATGCGGAATAACAAGAAATAACAGAAGCAAAAAGTGTACAAACTGGTGGAACAATGAAATAAAAGCAGAAGTGAAGTTCAAGAAGATTGGAAAAATTATTTAAGGAACAGAACTGCAGACAACTACCAAATATATAAACTGCAAAAAATCAAAGTCAAAGATATGGTACCAGCAGCGAAACGGAAAAGTTGGGAAGAATTCGGAAAAAAGATGGAAGAAGATTACCACTCTAGTGAAAAGTGATTCTTTAAAACACTGAAGAATTTAAAAACTGAAAAGGCTCCACGAACATCAAATCAAATAAGGGACAAAGAAGGACACTTACTGCATGACAATGACCAAATCCTAGATAGATGGAAGCAATATTTCGAAGATCTACTGAATATCCAAAACGATGTAAAATGTAATAATAAATAAATTTTTTATTTCTAAAGGTGCCATAAGTTGAATTTATTCTGATCTCTGGTTTGTGATTTTGGGCAGGGGCTGATCTTGCCTATCGTTGGTGCTCTTATACATTTCGCAATAAAAAGATTCGACAACTTCAAGGTTTTTGGTTCTATCCGTTGTAATGTTTTCATCTCTGTTTCTTATTTTGTACATTTTTACTTGCCTATGTTGTTCGTATTTTGCCTCAAAACTTTTAAACTTTTAACAAAAAGAGAAATCAAACGATTTTTACCTCGCGAAATCGAATACAAATTTTGACTACTGCGCTTTCTAAAACTTGCAAAGCAAACAGCTTGCCGAGTTATTTGTCAAGTGTTATTCTTAAGTGTTTTTCTGTTTTGGCCTCCATTAGTCCCAATATTTCATCAGTCATCCATTGTTATTTGCGATTATTAATAGTTTTATACTTTTTAGTTGTTTCTTGCATAACGCTTTTGACATGATTCCAGTGGTCTTCGACGTTATGTGTTTCTTTCTGTTTTTCGAACTTCTTTTTTCTCTTATGTAATTTCATGACTAATATTTTGAATACAGTCAGTGTTTATTCGGTTGGTTGGCTGTTGGCGTTTTACTATTTTAAGTTTTAGTTTTATGTCACTGATTAATAAAATTATGATCTGAGGGGACATCGGCTCCAGGTAGTGTTTTAGTTATTTTGAATGAATTTCGGTACCTGTTGTTAACTGTTATATAATCGATCTGATTTCTTGTGATCTTTTCTTTAGTATCTGCTGGTGACTTCCAAGTATATAAACGACGCTTGGGTAGTTTGAAGCGGCGGGCGAATTTTCGACACCAAATTGTCTTTGTACATGGGGTAATCGAAGGGTCAAATTTTATTATAGGAAATTTCGACACCGCGGCGTAAAGCAGGCAGGTAGGTAATTAGCGGCGATGGACATTTGCACCCAAGCAGAACAAGCGGGTTTTCCCAATATTTATTGTCACGGCGGGGGGCGTGGCACTTGTGTTCTTGTGACTAAATTATTTCAGTTGTAATTTATTTCTTGTTTGACGTTGACTTGTGCACGTATACGGATATTTAAAAAATGAGTTTGATAAAAAGTTCTTTTGGCCGAGATTTATTAGTGGTGGAGCATAATTCGTTCTCGAAACAGAAAGTGTTAAAAAGCGGCGAGATATTTTGGTGCTGCATCCAAAGAAACACTAAGTGTTCCGCAAAAGTGATTACAATAGGCTGTGAGGACCTCACCATAACAAGAAGTGATTTGGTACATAATCATGAAGCCGATCCAAAAAAGCTTGAAGTAAAGATGGTAACCAATGCATGTAAAAGAAAAGCCCAAGAGAACATATCGGAAAAGCCTGCCAAAATTACAAGAACTACTGTTGCTGAGTGTGATGCCAATTTGCTGACGGTTCCTGACATAGCTAGCATAAGAAAGAACATTTACAACTGTCGTCGTACACTATTACCAGGTTCGTTACCAAGAAGCATATCAGAAGTCCATAACGCGGTAAGTAATTATTCTTCTAAAACCTGTCGCAATGAAAGATTTTTGTTTTTAAATCATCCTGAATTAAATGTAATTGTATTTTCATGCGAGGCAAATATTCGTTTGTTGTGTAAATTAAAAACTTTGTATATGGATGGTACATTTTCATACAGTACCAAATATTTTCTACAATTATTTACTATACATGGCTTGGAAAATGGACATTATGTTCCTTTAGCATACTGTTTGTTAAAGGACAAATTGTTAATGACATACAAAAATTTATTTTGTTTATTAAGGTCTAAGATTTTTGAAACATTTCAATTATCATTAGAGCAAACTGAAATATTTGTGGACTTTGAAAAAGCAATTCACTGTGCTTTATTGTATATGTGGCCCAATGCAAAAATTAGTGGATGCCGTTTTCACTTACACCAAAACTGGTTTAAAAAAATTCAATCTTTGGGTTTGGTACAAGAATATAAGGATAAAAATTCAGAAATTGGAAAATGGTTAAGGCATACGTTTGGTTTAACTTATTTAAATCCAGCAGTAGTTGAAGAATGCTTTCTTTAAGATTTAATGTCATATATATTTATAAACGCAACACTTGATATATATGCAGATTATTTACTGGAAAATTACATTTTCGATAGCGCTCTATTTCCACCACACATATGGTCTAATCAGAATCCGTCTACTGCGAGGACCACAAATGCCTGTGAATCCTTTCATTCGAGATTTAATTCTTCTTTTTATTCAACACATCCTTCTATTTTTATTGAAAAGTTAAAAGAATTTCAAGTAGACACTTATGTCAAAATAAATAGTTTACATATACCAGCAAAAATCAAAGATACTACTGTTAAGGCTAAATTGGCATTTTTGGAGAAAATGATGGATAAACCACGATCCCAACAAATACGTAGGTTAGATTTTACAAAAGCTGTATCTTATCATTCCTATAATAGCAAATAAATCATTGTATACAAGTATATTAACGGTAAAATGTACAAAAATTAGCTACTAGTTGTATTATATTTAGATGTTATTACAGTTATAAAGAAATAAAATGCACATTACTTTTATTAAAATAAATAAATTAATTAAGTATGGTATTTTATTTATGTCGCAGCTATATTTATTTGGTGTCGAATATACCTGTAAGATAAAAACGGGAATTGGCGCTGGTGTAGAAAATTGCCATTAAATTTTAGTCGCTACCTGTTTAGTTACGCCCATTTGAAGAATGTATGTGTCACACAAAGATTGTTCTCTACGCAGAATTCTACAAAACGGTCTCCTCTCTCATTACGTTGTCGAAGTCCAAAATTCCCTACAATGTTTCCTTGTCTACCTTTTCTTACTTTGGCATTGAAGTATTAGAAGTAATATTCGTTAACAATTAGTGTGTTAACTATCATGTTTACTCAAAAATATTTGCTAAAAATATAATATACATGATCAAACTTTGATAATGTGAATCCATAATTGTCACATCATTCAGCATAGTGACTAAGCTACTATCCAGCAATATAAATATGTTAAAGCCTGGCCTATCTCAATTACGTGTTTTTTCGATGGCTCTATACAAGCATACAGTTACAATACGACAGAGTTTTGACGGGTTTGTCCATGTTTTCTGTTAATTATTTTTTTAATTTTCTCATATAATCACGACAAACTTTTTCTCATTTTCTCATTTATAATCCTATAATTGGCACATTCTAAATTCTCCAGCACATTGTTCCTTTTGTAATTGGGATAAATGTCAATACAAACGATTCTTCCGTAGTTTCTTAAAATCCGTATTTATTTTTTGGAAAATCAATACTCAATATTCAAGAAAAAGTATATTAAACTTTCCAATTATCAAAATTTTTATACTGAAAATGCTGCAACCACGAATTTCACTTTTTATTATGGATTTCTTCTCTTAAAAAAAAAGTAGCAAGGAGTGTACAATTGGAAAGTTCAAATGTCGCGGAAACCAATTGACTGTACACGCGCAATTTATTTATAAAACAATCGAACGGCTCCGGGTGGTCTTAAAGTGTGTCAATAAACAATTGAATGCCGATGATTTTTTTTGTCAAGTGAATTAACATTACCATGCAATCTGCGGTGAAATCCATCACCAAGGCAGATGTTTTAAAGAGATTGCAATTTCTGTAAGTGTTTTAATGTTAATTCAGCAGATACTTTTATTTTTGTTCATTAGTGTATTTATTTTAACCTTCGTAAATCGAGCTTCACCAATTCTTGTAAATAAGTCTCAAAATATTTTTTTAATAATAGTTTCTTCTTAAGCTTTTTATCAAATAAACATTCTTAAAAGCAGGTACAGACATGCGACATTAAAAAAGTACCGAATGGCAAATATTTGCTATTTGCAAACAGCGACTATAATCTGACAAGAAATTGAAGAGAGTGAGTCGTAAATGTAACATGATATATTAATTGTACGAGACGAAAATCAAATACGCTATTTACTAATAAAAAAATCAAAATAAAATCAGTTGACATTTTGATAGTTTACCGTACATTTTATTGGGTAATATGGGGTCTTTGAGCGAGCGGACTGTAATAACAAAGATACTCACCATACTGTTAAGCAAATTAAAATTTGGTCAGCACAATTTATCCCAATACTCGATTAGTTTTTTTCTATCAGTGTCATTTCATGAAGGCATCTTAAAAGCAATGTCTAGATAAAAATTTAAATTAAATTGGGACATTTATTTTGAAAAATGATGATGGGTAGATTAAAATTAATCCAATAGGTGTTTTTTTAAATAATTTATTTAGATAATTAATTTGCTAGGTACTAAATACAACCATTGTTAGTATTAGTTAAAAATATAACTATTGTTCGTATATATTTATTTATATTCTGATTTTTTAAGACTGAACACTCGATCAGTAGGGATCTATGGAGTAAGCAACACCGAACCTCAAATCATTCACAGTGAAGTCCGACCCGTCGGGTTGATGATTTTATTCTTGTGGTAAATAAGCCTCTTAGGTATTTTATGAAGATTAATGATTATGAATAGATAATCCAACAATGAAAACTAATTTGTATTCTGTGATTTAAAATTATCGTTATCATATGTAGCATCTTTAACAGAAATATGGTAAATTCATTATTGTCACTTTTGAATAAAAAATAGATTACAGCTACAAAAATATTTGTATTTCCACATTAAACGTTGTACTTACAGCTTGTTTTATAGATCATCGGAATTCTGGGAATTCATTGAGTCTTCTGACTGGCTAAAATTGACCCTTACAATTACAGGTTCAAAAACATTTTCTATTATCCTATCCAACTTTCACCCTTTCTCTTATATTTTCAAGACACGAGCACCAGCATTCGCCCAATTTGTGGGATATCTGTAATCTATCCGGTTTGTTATAAGCGCTGAACATCGCCAATTTTTAATGGTACGTTTTCTCGGGCAACATATTCCTTCATTTGAGCCTTTTATTCAGTTGGATTCAACTTGCAATGGGATGGTGGAAGTCTTAAAATAATAATACCAAACAGTTTAGTCATTGAGTCAACAACATATTTACGATTTCTACCATGATGCTCCTTGACTTTTATACACATCTTCTCTGTAAATGAAATACATTTTTCTCGTGGTCAGCTCTGCATGACCGATTTTCTATCAGTCATCGTTGGAATACGTTCAACAAGGTGTCTAAGATAAGATGCATTATCAACTACAACTGAGTTACTGGAGAATGTTCTCAAAGCACTTGTCAAAGTTCATATCTTTATGATAGTCCTCAGTTTGCTTCGTAATAAATTAAGAACACCACTTTGCAGAAAACCAAACCGCTGCTAATATGAACGACAATTATTAGAACCTGGTCCTTACCTGATCATTTTCACAATCCCGTCGATAAACTTTCATCAAAGGCTTTACGTTTATTTGTTTCTATTTTATCTTGCCAAATTTAGGCGATTAGAATATGTTCGGCGTTATCTCAAGTGTGGTCATGGCAATATATTATTTGTTTTGCCGCACGATAATTACGCCGCCATGATATTATTTTCTGCTTATCTGTTAAAGTCGCATTTCGGTATTGTTTTTTCTATTAAAAGTTAAATATTTCTAATGCTTTTCGTAATAATTCACCGCTTATTTTAGGAAAATTATAGATTTCAACTATTTTCATTAATACAGATTTATATATATATATAAATATATATATATATATATATATATATATATATATATATATATATATTATATATATATATATATATAAATATATATATATATATAAATATATATATATATATATATATATATATATATATATATATATATATATATATATATATATATATACAATACACAGCCAAGATTTTTATGTTTTTTCTGCAATATTTGCAATATACTCTTTTGTTTGGAGGAGGTATTGGGTCCTTTTTCAAAAGAATTTCAATGCATTTTATAGCTGTTTAAGCGCTAGTATCCCAACCTACTCCAGGAATCTCATATCTCCTGGAGCTGAGATTTATTTTATTGTTCTGAAGCTATTTTCTTGTGGCATTGTAAATTAATTACTATTAAACTGGGAATAAGCCACAATTAAAGATAAAAATACGTTTATTGACGTTTCAATTTCCACTTCGGAAATCGTTCTCAAAATTTACTGTTTGTATTTTGAGAACGATTTCCGAAGTGGAAATTGAAACGTCAATAAACGTATTTTTATCTTTAATTGTGGCTTATTCCCAGTTTAATAGTAATTAGAGATTTATTTTGTTGTATATTTATGTGTGTGCAATTAAACTTTACTCTCGGGGAGCCTGTAATCCCCAGAGAGCGCGTCCCCAAGGTGGCGGATAGGGGAAAACCTCCTAGATATGGGTGGTAGTGGGAAAATGAAATACCTCCCGCGGACCATAAAGGCAAACAACAACGATAACGTCTGACCCATAGTGGGCGGCTGAAGAAATAGGAACTCCAAAAGGGGGTTGTGGCGCCAGGATTTAGGAACCTGACACAAGTAAAAACTAAAATAACAAACTAATAATTGGCAGTATGAAAAACCACGGTCAGATTCCCCGGGTGGAAATCCACACCTCTATAGGAGGGAGCTCCAAAGGATATGGGGGGAGCAATACTGCTCATAATTTAGAAAAGCCAGTCTTAACGCTCAATCAAAAGAAGAAACGAAAATCCCAAAAAACTAGAACACTAATTTGTGGGAAATGGAATCTCCAGGGCTGGGGAACGAAAGACTTAGAAGTAATCGAGGAATTCAAAAAGATGAAATTAGACCTAATGGTGATCAGCGAAACCAAGAAAAAAGGAAATGGCACAGAAGGCATAATGGGGTACTGCACTCTTGGAGCGGAGTCAAAAAAGAGCAGAGAGCAAAAGCAGGAGTAGCCATTTTAATCAAAAATAAATGGATAAAATCCATAAAGTCTTGGGAACCCATCAATTAAAGAATTATAAAAATGGAGTTGGAACTATGAGGAAGAAGAATAAAAGTCTTAGTAGTTTACGGACCAACAGATGATAGACCTGAAACAGAAAAAAAAACAGTTCATGGAAGCCCTACAGTATCAAATAGAAAAGGTTAAACAAGACCAAGAGCTTATTGTGACAGAGGATCTGAACGGTAGAACAGGAAAACAACAAAAAAAGTCAAACAGTTCATATAGAGAACAAGAAACAAATGGAAATGGAGAAAAAATAATCGTAATATGTGAAATAAACAGACTGAAAATTATGAACGGATTCTACCTACACAAGGATATCCACAAGTTCACCTGGACCCAAGAAACAAGAAACCTCTATAGGTTCCTATAGAGGTTTTCTAAGAAGCTATAATTTACTACTTCATAATGAAAATCGAAACATCAATCATAGTTACAGATGTCAGAGTTAAAAGGGAGCGGAATATGGTTCTGGCCACAAATTACTGATAGCAAACATGCGATTCTCTTGGAAAACCACAAATCACAAGACTTGTACAGACCAAAAACTAGAGTTTAGTTTTGAGAACATAGACGAAACATATGAACATATAAAATCCTGCATAAAGGAAGCAGCAGCGGAAGCCTTAGGTTGCGAAGAGAAAATAGATATCGACAACGTCTATGAGAAAGCACGGAAGAATGTATTAAGCAGAAGAAACAGTTATATCATAAATGGTTAAGCTCAAAATAACAAGTGGACCTAGAAAGATACAGAGAGAAAAACAGAGAGGTCATTTTTTTCTGAGTAATTCTATAATGCTGGAATATAAAAATGAAAGTAAAAGCTAATCAAATTAAAAAATCAAATGCTTCGTAATGTCCGCTTTCGTAAAACTATCTTTGGCTTGAACAAACTCTTTTTCAAATAAAATTATTCACAATAATGACCGAAAATACAAATAGTGTCGGTATCCTTATTCAAAGAATACAAGGTTCTATTCTTGGCTAAAGTAAGAGATAGCAATCGATAAACACTGTGCAAATTTTGGAAACTATAAAAACATATGTTTTTTTATAATTTTATTCTTGTTTATTATTAACGATGTTACTGCTGTTTATACTAGTAATATGCGCTACCTAACTAATTAACTTTAAAGTAGTGTACTCCAAAACTTTAGGCATGTTTACCAAACATGTTCTACTCGGAAGTTTCCTAAAGTATATACGTGATTGTGAAACTCCATTTTGTATTAAACTTGAGAGAAAACACCTCGCCTTCTACCGAATATCACGTATATAACTAGTAACAATTTTGGATTTCAAACTCTACGTCCGAAAGTACATATTTGTACCTGATACGCCTCCTAATATTTTATGTGATGTTCAAAATCTACATCTAAATTCATGACCTGTACGTTGTATGAATAAAATCTCGTTTCCTCTGTTCGCTATTCAACAATAGTATCGCTACTTTGTAAACAAGAATTTCATTCTCAAATTAATATTTTGTTTGGCCAGCGTAAAATCCTGCTAATAATCAGTCTATTACGATTCAAATACCTACACCGTTTTATGCCAGTGACTGGGCTACCTGTAGATCAGCTAGTACATCCTTTTATTGAAGATACTTCGTATATTAAATTAATAAACATAATCAGTTCATCTAAAAAATTGTTGAAATAAGCAAACGTATATAGATACGAATACTAATACGAATACGAATAGATTACCGAATTCTACCAAAACTGTACTGACGGCCCAGAAATTATGAAATGCGATATAGAACACGCTATAAATAATGCTAAAATTGGAAAAGCTTGTGGTCCAGATGATACACCAACTGAGTTGCTGAAACTAATAGACAATGATAACATAATTCAATATATAAGACTGGAGTGATTCCCGCAGATTGGCTAAAATCCATTTTTTTAAAGATAAAAATACGTTTATTGACGTTTCAATTTCCACTTTGGAAAGCATTCTCAAAATACAAACAGTAAATGAAACAAATTTTGTGTTTTGTTACATAGTGAAAAATTCTTCTAATAATTTAATTTTATTTGACTCATTGATATTGACAATTCAGACATACAATATGCATTTTAAAGTAGACGACTTTAAAATGATATTGCCAATATTGTTGAGTTGCGCTCCTGGGACGACTTTACTTATAAGATAGTTCATTCGATTACATGAAATCAACTTTAACTTGAGAATATCCGTCAGAAAAAATCATAGCATGTAATTCATCTTTAAAAAGACAAACACATGACATGATGACAGTAAAATTCTCCTGTTAGTGATTCCATAGTAAATTATGAGGGAAAACCCAGAAAAAAAACCTCATAATACTATCCCGACATGGTAAGTATTTGTTCGTGCATTTAGTTTACCTTCAATAAACACCAAAATTCTGATTTTACATGTTTGGTTATTTAAAAAACATAAATGATGTATCCTCTATATGTTATTGGCTTACTAATACTGGTATTTTCTTATTAATAACTTCCTCTTTCAATATTGGTAACCAGCAGTATATTCTGCTGAGGAATTTGCGACACAATTGGCCTGATTTAGCATAATTAGAGCCGCTTCTTTGATTTTTTCTTTTTTTACCATCCATTTCTTTTAGGACTACATTTGAATTATTCCATTGAACACTATGTTCATTATCCCATACGTGTTTACATATTTGAGATCTATCAAATTCTCTATTTTTAATATAAGATTGATGTTCACTTATTCTAACATTTAATGGCCTTGATGTTTCACCTAAATAAAACTGATCTCATTTAGAAGGTATTTTATAAATGCAATTCTTTGTCCTTTCTTGTTTATTGTTAGGTTTGGTTTTGGACAATCAGATCTCAACGTGTTTATTGTTTTGATAGTTGTTGAAATGTTGAATTTATTTCCAACCTTTTTAAGGTTTTTGGATAATCCTCTTATATACGGTATTTTAATCTTCCTCGTATTATTCCTTGTGTATGCTGTAGGATCTTTCCTCCAAGAACGAATTTTCGTTAGAACAAGTAATTTTGGCTCTATCGTATAAGGATTTAATTATTCCCTTTTTTACATTAATATTGTGATTTGATTTGAAATTTAAATATCTATTGGTGTTTGTTGGTTTTCTATACACCTGAGTCTCATATCCAGTATCGTTCTTAGATATTAAAACATCCAGGAAAGGTAGCGTGCCATTATATTCCTTTTCCATGGTAAATGTTATTGTCTCTTCTTTATCATTTATATCATTTAGGAATGTGTCCAACAACTCTGATCCATGAGGCCATATTGAGAATACATCATCTACATACCTCCACCATACTGTGGGTTTTGAATTTTGTTTAGAAATGATATTTTTTGTTTCAAAATCTTCCATAAATATATCGACTAAGAATGAAGATAAACTAGATAAACGAAATTTAAAACCCACATTATGGTGGAGGTATGTAGATGATGTATTCTTAATATGGCCTCATGGACCAGAGTTGTTGGACACATTCCTAATTGATATAAACGATAAAGAAGAGTCAATAACATTTACCATGGAAAAGGAATATAATGGCACACTACCTTTCCTGGATGTTTTAATCTCTAAGAACGATACTGGATATGAGACTCAGGTGTATAGAAAACCAACACACACCAATAAATATTTAAATTTCAAATCAAATTACAATATTAATGTAAAAAATGGAATAATTAAATCCTTATACGATAGAGCCAAAATTACTTGTTCTAACGAAAATTCGTTCTTGGAGGAGAAACATTTGTTAACATCTGTTTGATTAAAAAATGATTATCCTTTATCGTTTATAAATAAGGAATTTTCAACAATCGATCGAATAGAACAGAACAACTCAGAACAACTTCATGAAATTCATTGTCCTAAAACTGTCACCTTCATAAAACAAATACTCAATAAATAACACACATTTCGTAAATATATCTCTCGAATAAGTATAAATAACTTTTAAATAATACAATGGTATATAACATTACTTTCACTTAACAAACAATCACACACATATCTCTACTTTATTGGATCAAATCTATATCCTCAAGAACTTCCCGTTTACTGTCAAACAACTACAATAGCAGAATTAAGTTCTCCATTCAACAATACTTAATAGTTTCAACCATGTTCTACCATCCATCAATTAATAGAGTACCGGCATGTAAGTAATGTTTATTTATTTGTTCATTTATTCATTTATTACAATCTAATAGACTATTTTCTAACAATTAGTGGGTCTTACCTTGTCTGTTTAAACTTTTAAAACTTTTTATTTCTGTTCGCATATAGTCCCAACTCGGAAGAAAAAAGGTTCAAAACGTCCAATAAGAAACGTCAAAAAACATTATCTGATTTTGTTCAGAAAACAAATCTTCATAACCGATTTCAAGCACTTAACGAAGAGAACTTGGAAATGGAGTAGTCCAGCAACACAAGTAATGACGCGGGCAATAAACATCCGGCCAATATTTATTCCCAATGTACTAGATGTTAATGTGAATGTTAATTTTAATAAACTCTATTACTAAAAATGGCTATAGTTGTAAAATAAAACAGAACAATTAAATTAAAGTTTAACCGAACAAAAAAAGCGACTATATAAAGGTAATAAAAATATTAACAGAGAAAAACGTTAAATCCTACACTATCAACCCAAGCAAGAGCGTAGTTATGGAGTGGTCGTGAAAAATGTGCACTGTTTGACTGATATACCTCAGCTAACAGCTAAAATTGAACAACATGGTCATAAAATTAGAAACGTTTCAAACATCAGAATTTTAAAAAATCATTATCAATGTTTTTACGGTGATCTTGAACCTTATTTAAATAATACGGATATTTATTTCTGACATCAAAATTTTGAAGTTTAAAGTTTGAAGCTTCATAGTTTAAACGTAACCTACTACAATGTATAAGATGTCAACTTTATGATTACACAAAATCATCCAAATCATTGTGTAACTGACTTTCTTGATATGTAAGATGTGGCCAGGGTTACCTTTCTAAAGATTTAATGAAAGATAGACAAACCCCAGCATCTTGTACACTATGTAAAGAAAGTCATCCCGCAAATTACAAGGGGTGCAATGTCTAAAAGAAGATCCAAAAACAAATTTTTAGACCTAAGAGAAAAACAACCACTTGCCAATAGTCAACACCAACTACGATAATTAAATTTAACATACATACAGGTAACTCAGAGAATACCAGCATCTCAGCAATCCACAACACAAACATACAGATTTAAACTACGCAGATTTAGCCAAATCATCAGACTGATATATACACAATTGTAAATGAAATAAGAAAAAACATATTACTAGATTAGCAGATAGATTAGACGATTTATCAAGTCGCCTGACGGCACTCGAATCCAGAATCATATAAACGGCTATTATTCTTTTTATTGTATAATGGCTTTGGCATAGCCAATTAGCCAAGGCTATTATATTTAAACTAGCAATATGGGACGCCAACAGTAGCCAACACAGCACACAAGAGTTAAAAATAGTTTTAATTGCAAATAAAATTGATATAATGCTTACTTCCGAAACGCACTTTGCAGGAAAAGCTTACTGAAAAATGCCAAACTATAAATTATACACCACAAATTATCCTGATGATACTGCACAGGGGGGTTTCGCCATAATTATCAAAAGCAACATAAAAGATTACGAACTACAGGCAACTAAAATACCGCACCCTCAGGCCAAAAACATAGTAATTGAGGACTGGAGTGGACCAATCACTATATCATACTATATTGCCATTCCAAGCACACAATAAAAACAAATTATTTTATGAATTTTTTAAATTACTTGGATCAAGGTTCCTAGCCGGTGATGATTATAGCTCTAGTTTGATGAACCCACGTAACTGACAACAACTGCAGGCAATTAATATTAATAATCTTAAAAATTATTCTAAAAGCGAACCTACATATTGGCCAGAAGACACAAGAAAACTTTTAGATCTCCTTGATTTCTGTATAACCAAAGGTATAGCAGATAATCACCTAATAACTAAATCATGCTTCGACTTACCATCCAATCACTCGACAGTATTTCTTACCCTGTCTTATGAAATAATTTATTTACCTACATCTTCTACGCTTTAATTATCAAAAACCCATTGGACTTTATTTAAAGAAACAATTACGAATAACATAAACATAAACTTATATCTAAAGACAGAAAGTTATCTAGACACTGCTGTAGATCATCTCACTACATGTACAGAGAAAGCATGATGAGAATTTTCCCCACCATCTAATAATAAACCAAACAAGAAATTCTGTTCCAAGGCCATTACATAAAAAATTGAAGTAAAGAGAAAAGTTAAAAAGACATGGCAAAACAATCGAACACCGACCAATAAAGCTGCATATAACAAATCAGCACAAGACCTGAAAAAAATGGTAAGTGATCTAAAAAATACATCAACTGCAAAAATCTGAGAGATTTATCGTCATTAGAAGCCACATATTACACCCTTTGTAAGATTATGAGAATACTGTTTCGACTAAAACAACATAAACCACCTATCAAAACGAGTAACAGATATTGTTCACGCACTGATGACAAAAAGTCAAATATATTTATTCAACACTTATAAACTAAATTTTCCCTATTTCCCTGTAAGTTACAACCAGAGAATGAGGAAAGAAAGCTCCTGGTTATGAGCTGATTACTGGATTTGTCTTATGTCAATTACAACAAAATATGATCGCCTTATTAAGATTAAGATATTTTCCTTCACAATAGAAAGTGCCTGAAGTTATTTTAATCCATAAAACACGCAAATCTTTGGAATCGGTAACTTAATATGGACCCATTAGTTTATTGCCAATTATTGCTAAAAATTCTTGAGAAACTAAGAATAAAGAAACTGAGTTCATTCCTAAAATAAAACTGCTTAGTTCCTGATTACCAATTTGGTTTTCGACCAAACTCGCTGTAGTTGACTAAGTGCACAAATTTGTTAACATCATAAACCAGCATTCAGAGGAAAAACGCTATTGTTCTGTAGTCTTCTGGGACATCACACAAGCTTTTAATAAATTGTGGCATACAGGTTTGCTGTATAAAATTAAACAACAACTACGATCTAAATACTATAAGATATGCAAATCCTACATAACGGAGAGATATTTTCAGATAAAATATGGTACGTTAGTAATAGCAATGTGACTTATAAACTTTGGCGTACCTCAAGGTAGTGCTTAGTCCACTCTTATCTATTATATGTATACTATACTATATCTATTATGCACCGACCTACCCACTTTTGATCAGAGTTCCTTGGCAACATTTTCTGATTACACCGTCATCCTTTCGTCGCACATAAATTCGATCGAAGCATATAGAAGGTTACAAGTCCACTTAAACACCATTCAGATGTATGGTAAATGAAACTATGTAATTTTTACAACTAAACGTCTGATATGTTTACCTTTACAATCAAGATATACGGCAATCCAATAGTGCAAAATACCTTGGTATTCATCTTTATAGACTTACTTGGAGAAATCACATCTTTAATAAACCAAAACAACCTTCATTAAAGCCTACCATATAGATTTTTATAATTAAATTTTTTTAGAACATAAGAATTATTTTAATGGTAAATTTAGTTAAATTTAATAAGGACGGTACCAGCACTCGCAGTTATTCTTTGCTCATATTTATTTCTCTGTTTGAATTATAAAATTTAATTATGGTCCAAACAGGACACATTCTACATCTTTACTTGAAAAATAAAATAAAAAAATTGTAGGAAATCAACAAACTCCAATTTTTATTTCGAGAATAATGAAAAAGAGCATATTAAGCCGTTTTCATCATTGACCCATTGAACAACTTCTTCTTTATGCAAGATAACGCTCAGCACGCATTGCTATACGCGATAAGCCTCCTCAACTACCTCCGTAACGTGAAAATTCATTTTATAAGGTGGCCACCAAAAACCACAGATCTGCGTTCTATAGAGTATCTATACGATGCACATGAATGTAAATAACGTAAAGAATTTTAGAGCTCATTTTATTTCAATACAATAAGATCTAATTCTTTTTCATTTTCGTACCTTCCTCAAATTTCGCATTACTGTAATATATTTATTAAATTAATCTTCTTAACATGTCCCATCTCTAAGGACATTGGCGATCATCATGGCCCATTTGACTCTATTTTCAGCCGTTCTGAAAAGTTTCATTGACGTTTTTTCACACCATTGTCTCAGATTGTTCAACCAGGACGTGCGTCTTGTCCCCGATCCTCTTTTGCTATCCATCTTCTCTTGTATGACAAGGCGCATCAATTTGTATATCTCGTTTCTTAGTATGTGACCAAAGTAGCTCATTTTTCTTTTCTTCGTAGTGTTTTATGAGTATTTCTTATCTCTTTCATATCTGTTTTCATTCTTCGTAGCGTTTCCGCATTTGTTATGTGTCCAAAATATTTTCCATATTTTTCATAACACCACATTTCAAAGTTAATGAGTCTTGTCTCTGTCGCCTCTGTAATTGACCAGGCCTTAACTCCATACAACAGGATAGAGAACACGTAGCATCTCAATACTCTAGTTTTAATTTCAATGTTGAGTTTTCCATTACATAATATTACTTTCATCTTATTAAAAGCACTTCTAGCTATCTCAATACGCCGTTTTATTTCCGTGCTTCTATCCCATTCTTTATTTAGTTCGCAACCTAGGTACTGATATGTGTGCACCCTGCCTAAAAGTTTTCCTTTAGCATAAACACTGTCTTTACAACTAAAGACTATTAGCTTGTTATCTTACAAGTTGTTTTTGAAGATAATAACTAATAGGTTGACATCAAAACTAGACTTCTATCAACCTTGCGAGCAAGCAGGATTTAGAGCTGGATACGGAACAAATGATCATTTGCAAACCATTAAGTCGTTGATTGAAAAAACCATTGAATATAATAGACCCCTGATACTTGTCTTTGTCGACTTTGAAAAAGCATTTGATACGGTCAATCAAAGTGAAATGCTCCAAGCTCTAACACAATGTAGAATAGATCACCGATACATATCTCTCATCAGATACATCTATCAACATGCTACAGCCTGTGTAAGACTTAATGAAGATACTGGGACTGTTCGTATTGAAAGAGGCGTTCGGCAAGGAGACAACATGTCTCCTAAATTATTTACAACTTTGCTAGAATGCTAGAAAAATGGAAAATTTTTAAGTAACCTTAAATTTGCAGATGATATCGTTCTTATTGCAGACAGCTTTGATCAGGCACAGATAATGCTCCAAGAACTCCATACTGCCACAAAAAGAGTTGGTCTTAAAATAAATTTTTCAAAAACACAATTTATGACAAATTTAGTCCACAACAAAAACATCTCAGTAGAAGACAAAGACATTGCGCCAGTTGACTCCTATAAATACTTAGGCCATGAGATCAGAATAAGTCGAGACAACCAAACAATCGAGCTGAAAAGAAGAATAAACCTCGCTTGGGCTGCATTTGGAAGGATGAAGGATAATTTTAGGTCTAAGATTCCAATGTGTCTGAAAAGAAAAGTATTTTATCAATGTATTTTGCCAGTGATGACCTACGGCGCAGAAACCCTAACGCTCACAAGAACAACAGTGAGTAAACTACAAGTTGCGGAAAGAGCAATGGAGAGAATTATGTTGGGGATTTCTCTACGTGATAGAATACCCAATGCTACTATACGCAAAAGATCAGGAGTAGCAGACGTTATTGAAAGGATAACAACACTAAAGTGAAACTGGGCAGGTCATGTAGCAAGATCAGTTGATGACCGGTGGACAAAAAGAATTTTAGAATGGAGACCCCGAATACAAGCTTACAGAAATAGAGGTCGACCCCCAACGAGATGGACAGATGACATAAAAAGAGTGACTACAAATTGGATTCAGATGGCGCAAAATCGGACTAAGTGGAAAAGCATGCGAGAGGCCTATGTTCAGCAGTGGACGTTAGAGGCTAGTTGATGATGATGAAACACTGTCTTCCTCAATCTTGTTCTTGCTTACCACCATGATTTTTGTTTTATTTGTATTTAGTGACATTCCATACCTTTCGCAGTATTGGTTAATGCGATCAACCAAGATCTGTAATTCTTCTTTGCTGTCCGTAAGGAGTATTGTGCCATCTGCGTATCTAAGATTATTCATAAGTGCTCCGTTAATAAATATACCTTAATTTACGTTTTCTAATGCCTCTTTAAACAATTCTTCTGAATACATGTTAAAAAGTAAAGGAGAAAGATGACATCCTTGTCTTACTCTACGATTTATATGTAGTTCTTTCGATTTTTGTTGGTTTATTCATAATATGGCTTTCTGATATCGGTAGAGATTGGCAATGATTCTCTCGTCTTCGTCATCTAATTCTCTGTTCTGCAGTATTTTTGCCATTCTTCGGTGTTGTACTTTGTCGAAAGCTTTTTCGAAGGTAACTAGACGTACGAATACGTCGCAATTGACATCTCGACATCGTTTGATTAGTGTTTGTATATTAAATAATGCTTCTTTGTTGCCAAAGCCTTTTCTGAATGCCAATTGATTTTCAGTTATTCTATCAGCTAGCTTTTTATAGATCCATTCCTGTATCACTTGTAATAACACTTTTAGAATATGGTTCATCAAGCTAATTATTCTGTGCTCTTCACACTTCATTGCGTTTGATGTTTTGGGTATTGGAATGAATATTGCTACTAACCATTCTTTCAGAATCTTTCCCGTATATTAAATGTCATTAAATAATTCTATTAGTGTGCCCATATAATTTTTGTTAATATTCTTAAGATTGCTATAGGTATTTCATCTGGTCCATAATATTTCCGATACCGTTCTTCTTGTATATGCCAGCTGTCTCTATGATTTTCCGGTGTATGTTGTTTATCTAACTATTCTATTTCTTCACACTTTTCTGATATACACAATTCCGTATCTTCTTTGATTATTTGTTTGATAAGTTTATTAATTTTTTGTACTGTTGTTTGTTTTTATTCTTATATGCCCTTCTTTCAGTCGTCAGTTCTTATATCTCTTGTCTTTTTGTTTTGTGATATTTCTTAAGATCTCCTTTACTTTCCTCTATTTATCTGTGGCTGTCAATTGCTTTTGCCTTTCTACTTCCTGAAGTTCTTTGTGCATTTGTTCTTTGATTTGTTGGTATATATCAGTTTCTTTTCGTTTTTTTTTTCAGATTGATTCTCGGTGTTTATAACGAGTCCGTTACTTAAATAACCGTTTACCTTTTTTGTGACTGGAGTCTTTTAATTTAATTCTAAATTAAATTCATATTTGAAATATTCTTAAACTGAATATTTAAATAACTCCCAGTAAATTTTACTTTCTAAGGTTGGCATTAAATCTCGCCCTCTGGTGTAAAATTCTGAAAGTACGTCGACTTGACGACTTGTAAGTGTTAATAGAACCACTTGTTGACTGGGTTTGATGGAATAAAGATCGTTTCGATCAATTAGTGGCGGCTGGGTGTGCCATTTCCCGAATTCAGTTCAAGTTTATTTTTATTTGTGAAGAACCGTTACTTTAGAAGAAGCCATTTGTTACTTTGTTGTTTTTGGGAGATACTTTAAGTTTTTGACCACCTCAGCCGGTAAGATGAATTTATAAATAAATTATATGAAAAAACATGTCAGATCATCCGCCATTGTTAGTGAAATTCAAATCAATTTTAATCCTTTCTCGATAGATATTTCACACATCTTATATATGTCCCATTTTACTTTATTTCATTAATACCTAAATACATTACAAGTATTAGATTTTATAATTATTTCAAATTTTATTTCTTTCCAAGGATGAAAGCAAACAATTATCTATTTCAATTCCATACCGTTTAAACCGGCTAATATTTCTTTTTTTTTTTTTCCTGTTCTATAATATATAAAGATCACGCTTTCCGTTAAAACTATCTTATAAAAAACATTGTCACACCATTCGAAGGTCACTTGTTGACATTTCTTGTATCACCTTTCAAGGTGATAAAACTTGTGTGTTTTTTTCATACCTTTTTGTATGTACAAAGGACATGAAGTAACACAATTGTTCCTTTTTTAGCCTACTTCCGGAATCCAGTCACAAGTCAGGAAGAAACTTCTAGTTTTGGGTTATATTTATTAAGAAAAGGGGAAGAAATTTTAAGTTTATGGGTTTTTATATGGGGATTTAAAGAAGAATTTGTATACATGAAATCCAGGCTTGGTGTACCTGTACCCACCTGAATCTAGTTCTTCACCGGATCATCTTCCAGATCAACCGACGGAAACCGGCAGGAAGAACTTATTTTATTAAATATTAATTAATTAATATTAATTATTAATTGTCTACCAAGGGATGAGGTTTTAACTCTCCCTTGAATCTCTCTTTGTTAGGTTATCGTGTGCACACATATCCGGAGAGTTTCATTTGAAAATTTAAACATTTATTAAACGAAAACTAAATTATTAGTGAGTAGTATTTTTATATTTATTATTTATACATAATTATTGAGTATAACCTTTGTCAGAATTTAAAATTAAGAGGTATATTAGGGGGGAAATTGTTTTATAATTATATTCAGGGATTTTACTGTAAATATAGATAAGTTATTTGTACATAAGAGGTGGTGAGTCATAGATAAGCATTTAACATAGTCTGTACATAAGTTTTGGTAATTATTAAAGTTGTGGTTAAAAATTTAATATTTCAATTAGTACCAAACTTTGTATATTTCAGCAATACAAGATATCTCGGAAGAAAACATTTAACTTCCTGGCGCCCATACATTCAGTAGAGCAACTTTATCTTTCATCTGTTTATTTCTTGGTAGTTTCTAGTCATTAATTCTTATATCTTACGGTCTCTGTAGGGCATGCAAATTGGCCGAATCCCTCTTTGAGTATCAAGTGGTCATTCTCCTGCATAGTCGCTAGCTAGCATTAATTTTATTATATTTTAAAATTCATATTTACCCTTTATTTATTTCTTTTACATAATTTATTTCTATCTAATCCCTTTCATCTTCTGTTATTCCACATATTAGTTCGTTGGTGTATCAAGGTACATTTTAGAGTTTACCCTATTGCTACACTGCACATTTTTGCATTTCACTCTTTCATCAAAATTTGTTACAGACAAATTTCTTGTTATATATTTTGACAGTTGTTTTTTAAGTTTTAAAAACTTTAATTTTATGTTTGCTAGAACCAGACTGTGGTCACTTGTCATATCTGCTCCTGGGTACTCTTTAGCCGATATTATGGCATTTCGGAATCTTTTATTTATTATTATGACGTAATCTGTTTGGTTTCTTATTATAATTTGATCATTTCATATTATAATTAAATTAATATCGTAGATAAAATTACCTATGGTTGGCTGTATATCATAATTTAACAAAATAAAATAGAAGTAAAGAAATTTTTCTAAAACAGGTCTCTGTTTTGTAACTGGTATATTTGAATTTCAGAAACCCTCCAACAGGATTAGTTAAAACGTCTGCACATTTCAGACCATTATCAGAAAGTTTCGTTGAATTCAATGACGTTTGTTCTCTCAATCGTTTTATTTATAAAAATTATATCAGAGCTTCCCAATGTATCTATTTTTTAAAATTATTGTAGACACACGCCCCTGTCAAGTTTGAAATGAATTACTCCAAACCTTGTGTAGCTACATACAGAGAGTATGGAAATTTTATGTACCTTATGAATACATTGTAGATAAAAAATGCGTATGCTCTTGGTTTGACGTCGATCGAGGACTCGAGATACCAACATAAACATTGACTTTGAGGATTATGCTTGCCAATATTTTTTTGCAAGTAGGTCAGCGTGAGAAGGCTGCCAAATTTCATTTTGGTCTAAGTAAGAGCTAGGTAAAAATGATGGAACTAGGGTAATAAAATATAAACAAAAATGTACGGGTTGGATGAAGGGTAAAATAAGTTATATCGTATGAAAGTTTGGCTGAAATTTTTGGATGTTTATAGTCCGGTGGTTGTATATTCTAAATAGAGTGTTTATATTACTACGGATAAAACTCTGCAAATAAATTTAAAATTTTTTGGTAAACAATATGGTAATCAGGTATTTTACTTTAGTAGTGGTTCTCTATACAACGACCCCAAACGTACAGGGCGTTTATATACACTGGAATACAAAATTAACCTGACACTGATTAAACTCATTTAATTTTTTTGAATTTTATTTTATGCATTATTAGCGATACCTCTTTTCTCTTGTTTGAACCTTTAGATGATTTTTGCGAACAACAGTTAAACACAAACTGTTTGTTAATAATGTGAAATAGTATCTTAAATTAAACAGCAATATTAAAGTTAGGCTTTAGTGTTTTTTGTTTTCTTTTTTTCAAAAATTGCAATAATAAAATGATGATACCATAAGAAATAGCACAAGCTGTTGTTTTACAGGATGATGGACGGAGCATTCATTACATCGCAAATACTTTAGGAATGTGTCGAAGTACAGTGTTTGATGCAATACAAAGATTTCGAAAAACAGGACATTACACCAGGAGGCCAGGTCAAAGTATACAAAGAACCCGCAGTCAAGTTGAATATCGCTTTATTAGATTGCAAGTGTTTGGATATATGGCGTGCTCTAACTAATTTGAAGAAAATCGTATGCAATTACGACATCAAGAATTGGCCTTACCCAAGATAAGCCATGCACTAGAAAATCTGGATTAAAAGATTGTCAAAAGCATGCTTGAAGTAATCTTGTGTCCTTCAAAGTCTGTAGATTGTTATTTTTTCTTGAGGGGTTTATGCAAAGCTGAAGAGTTCTGTAGATTCCTCCATCCTTGGCCTACATCTGGAGTTGCTGATTAGGACGCTCAGATTTATGAGGGGAGCAGTGTAACGAAATAGCCAATTTCCGATGCATGGTATGTGTCACAATTTGTAGAAGGATAAATCTAGAAAACTCGAAGAGTTGGAATTCCAAGAGCGCACGTCTTCGATGCGCTTTCGATGAGACGAATTAGAGGTGGGCTACTCCAGAATGTTTCTAGTACATAATAGCTTATATATATATATATATATATATTTGATTTGAAACTTCCGCGGGAGCTATAAGTGATTTCAGTTGTTTTCCGGGTTTGACTCCGCGTTATGTAATTTTGGTTTTTAGAAAAACCATTGTTTTGACGACGTTTCGGCAAGGTCACACTTGCCATTGTCAAGTCAGATTAGTTCTGCTTCGTCTTGATGTTTCAGGAGAACTGATCAGTTCTCCTGAAACATCAAGACGAAGCAGAACTAATCTGACTTGACAATGGCAAGTGTGACCTTGCCGAAACGTCGTCAAAACAATGGTTTTTCTAAAAACCAAAATTACATAACGCGGAGTCAAACCCGGAAAACAACTGAAATCATATATATATTTATATATATATATATATATATATATATATATATATATATATTTATATATATATATATATATATATATATATATATATATATATATATATATATTAATATACATATATACAAGCATACCTTCTAAGAGTTAAATTTAGTGGTTAAGATATTACCGAACTGTAAACTTATAAATAAATATATTTATATAAATTTGAGGGTGAACCAATTATCGAATGTTACATTTCGTTTGGTTCTAGATATCGGAGTTACAAGTCGGAAAACTACGTCGCTAGGTTTATTGCACAATTGGAAGGGTCCCTTTGGTTGCAGTCCCACGTATAGTTCTAAATTCATAACATAATATGATTTTGCATCAAGGAGAGCGAATATCTTTAATCCGTATAGTGCAAGTCTTCTTCGGCATATACTGGCGAAAACCACAGCGGCCTTTAATGCCTCCAGCTTTTTATCAATAGTAAGGTATTCGCTTAGCATATAGACGTCTTGGCTATTTTGCATAAATTTTTCGAAAATTGCTATAATTGCAGTCATTTTATTGAGTTTTTTTTCTCTTCTCGATTTTTTATACTGTCAAAATATAGACAAGACTGTAAAAAAATAAATCGTTGTAAAGACTCCGTCTCTTTATATAAGCTATTCCGGTTCATCGGTTGACAAAGATCTTTTAAACTAAGCCGAGTAGACTTGAACACCCAGCCAAGTACAATAGTCCAAACAATGCTCTTATTTCAGTTGCATTGGTTTCGCGAATTGCATACTGATGATTTTCATCGTAGCAAGTGGACTTCCTTCTTATTTTTATATTAGTCCAAGTTCTGACATAATCCATCATACTAGGAGTAAAAAGTAAATTGAAACATTCCACGGGAGTTCTCGCCATTTTGGCGTTTCGTTTTACACCTGGTAAATGCGTAATGATATTTACTGAGCGTGTTCTTACATTTGTAGGAAAGCATGTTGAAGACCATTTAGTGCCGTCCTTACCTACGTAATGTTTCTTTTGACTCTCCTGTCCTTGCCCTAAAAGTTCATTTCCGATTTCTATATTAGCCACCGACTATTCTAAATCAATAGCATCTTATTCGCTGTTAGAGTTGTGACTACTGTTGTCTTCATTGTCGGATTCGTTCTCGCTTGCAGATCCAATTACTACATAATCTTCTTGAGAATCGTCCCATAAAGCTTGAAGCCTCGCCTGCTCCCGTTCATATCGATAAGCCATAATCTAGAACAAAAACATAAATAATCAAATTCAATCAAAACAGCGATGCTTGCGTTCACTTCTAAAGTAAATTAACAACTGCGAAACCTCCTTCAAGGTTCTAACGAAAGGTACTGAAATGCCCGTCGCGCTAATTTACCGATAAAAATATTGGCGCTAATTTAAACTCACTACACAAGACAAGGAGTCTTATGTAGTGTATTGTAATGTTCCATTTATGTCTATGACATTTTACTCTTGTCGGATAGGCCGCAATTGATGAAGTAAGTCTATAAACGTTAATCACAAAAAAACTTTTATCAACCATAAACTACAAAAAACGTTTCTGGCTTATTTCAGATGTCCCTGAAGATGATCTAGGGATCGAAAGTACTTGAGCAGGACTAAATTAATACTGTGCTCGATATTTGCCTTTTATGTTATCAAAGTTCTTTTATGCGAGCATTCAACTTATTTCAACATTTTATTTTAACCTAACCGATCCAAAATCAGTCGTTTGTATAAAACCTGTCTCTGCAGAGATATATTTTATTTAGGTTGTAAACTGGTTGTAAGCCGATTGCAGATAAAACTACTTTTTAACTAGTGTTTGGAAGCATTTTTATATTCCTTCGTATGTATTGAAATTACCCCGTATATGTTAAAACTCCGAAGAATATTTTCAATATATTTCTCTTTCCTATCGTACGTATTAAAATACCGAAATATTATTTCAATCCTTTTTGCGCCGACGAGTTTATAATAAATACGTTTTAAAGTTTATTTATATATAAGAAAGAAGATGAAAGAAGAAAGTTTGTTTATATATCACAGATGCATATTTCTTCGGCATTCGTTAATCGAGAGCCACTTCAGGATATTGCGCGTTAAATAAATATTCGCGTTTATACGTTTGGTTTTTACCAATTTGGACGAAATGAATTTTAAAGAATATTACATCAATCTCGCGGAGGCCGCTAATAGGGGCAGTTGGTTTCAGTGTTGGTCCAAATTTTTCTTTAAATTCGTAATGTTTTGTGTTTTTTTCACCTTTTTATGGGAAAATGTGTAGTATTGTGGCAGTTAATTAGTTATAGAGGTTTGGAAGAATCTTTGAACAGTCAAGACGCTGTGAGTATCAGCGTCAAGAACAGCAATTTCTTTGTGAAAAAAGTGATTGATACTCAACGTAATGTGTCAGTTCTAATAAGAGTAATCACTGTTTTTGTTTTATGTCGTTTCTCACCTAAGAGATTTGTATCTTAGCGATTTACGGCGTTTCCAACGAATTTGTTTGTTTTGTTTTATGTCGTGTCTCACCTAAGAGATTTGTATCTAAGCGATTTACGGCGTTTCCAACGAATTTGAAAGGTACCCACATGTGTTCCAGTTTTTTAAGAAACCGAGTCTAACATTTGCGTCTCAATGAACAATTTCCAGCCTCCAGTTGTTTGTCCTAAGAAGCCGTTTAAGAATATTCTTGCCGCTTGCAGATGAATTTGTTCGTGTGGCAGAGAGTATAAGTAAAGTTCCTAACCCCAGAAATTTTAAAGAAATTTTAGTAAAATCCAGGTAACACTTTTTTGTTGATTTTTACATTTTCTAATAATAATTGTTTTCATAACAGTTTAAAAAATTGTAATAATTAAAATTGTAGATGATAGGGTGCGGCTTAGCTGTCATATTAATTGTTTTTAGTTTTAAAATTTAGTGTTGACATCTGACAGCTAGCTTTACTTTTTGACATTTGGTAAATACCCATTCAAAACAGATCTATTTTTGCTTTGTTTTTTTTTTAGAAAGGGTTAATCTCTATGCATAGTTTATCTTACAAAAGATATCTTTTTATTTGTAATAATTTATTTTTGCTGCAAATTATTGCCTGGTAACAATTGGAAGTTCTTGTATCTCCAACTTCTAGAGTTTGTAAACGAATAGAACATAGTAAGTGTTTTTATTTGTTATTTTTGTTTATTTTTGTAACCATATCTATAGTATTGTTATACTATTTACTTTTGTAACTGTTTTGTGGTGGGACAGCATTAAATGTGTAATTTTTTTCCTAAACTAATTTTTACCCTTTTTACCTAAAGATATTTTAAATAGCTTGAGAACCTTCTTGTGTTTTGTTTGTCTAGGA
The DNA here is from genome assembly GCA_918026665.1 of Diabrotica balteata. Taxonomy (NCBI): domain Eukaryota; kingdom Metazoa; phylum Arthropoda; class Insecta; order Coleoptera; family Chrysomelidae; genus Diabrotica; species Diabrotica balteata. Next base: position 137,599,520 of record OU898276.1, read on the forward strand.
GACCCCTTTTGTTTCATTTTTTTATTTACTTTATTTCAGTTCCTTTGTCATTCACTTATCCACGATCCAGTTTTCCAAATAACCCCTGAGTAGCCGTTCGCAACTTTTTTGGTTTATTTTGCTTTCCCTGTCTCTAGCCCCGTAATTTCTGTCCCCAATTTTCAACTCCCTTTAGTAATACTCTATGTGATAAGCAAAAGAATCGTTACAGTTTAAAGAGAGATGTGTCCTGGGAACTGGACCTACTCTTCAGGAAATGCGTTAAATTTTTACAATTTTTCTAAAATATATGTTTTTTGGATACCAGTTCCAACATTTGTTTTCAATACAGATTTTAGCCTTTAATAAAAATTTAGTAAAATATTTAAAGTATCATAATTATGGAAGTAGTAATATAGAATTTCCCATGGTGTCTTGTACGATGTGCTGTCGACGATCCATCACCCGGTATAATATTGTAGTTTTTGATTTATGTCATTCATATCACTGATGAATTTTATTATTTAACTTTATATTTCGAACAGCTTTTAGCACCAGAAAAGCGACGAATTTAAAATAAATTTGGCTTTTGTCAAATATTTGCATTCAAACTGATTTCATTTGTAATGGTTGCAGCGAGCCATGAGCACATTAAGGACTATTGAAAATTGCATCCGTAAAATCAAAAACAAGGCAAAAAGAAAAACAGCATCCGTATTCAAACAACTCCCTTAAGGTCTGAGCGTCATCGGCGACCATTTTGTTCCTGTCTTTGCATAAGAATGGCTCCATTCGAATATTCCACGCTAAACATTTGAAGTTTGAATCTCTTTTCACACCGAACAACGCATATTTGAATATTGAACAGGGCAACACCCCTATGGGAAATAAGAAAAGAACTTTCCGAGAATCGTCACACATCAAACAAAAAGCTAATCTCACTTCGAAGGATTTATCTTCCTTCAGACCCTTTGACAATACGTTTCTTCCTTCCGGGCCGCGAGCTTATATATGTGAAAATTCCTATGTATCGGAAAAGTTATTGCCTCTGGGAGAGTGTTCGCGCTCTTGAAAGGAATTAATTGAATCATTTTATCGATATTCCCTCCTTTGGGGCGGAAAGAAAAGGGTAACTGTAAAAGATTTTTGCTCCTTATCATTTGAACGTTTTCTTTTTACTTAGATTCGTCATAAAAGAGTAAAAAAAACGTAAAACGCCTTTTAACATGGGCACATTTTAACGGCAATAAAACCTTTAACCGGAAATAAAAAATAATTTATTTAAAAGCTAAACTGTTCACCTAGACAATTTTAAAAAGGCCAATGAAACGCCTGTCTGTATTTATTTTATTACGATATTTATATTTGAAAGTTTTTTTCGAAAAACCGTTTTTTGTTTCTTCTTGATACACATCTATAAAACATAGTTTTAGAATTTATCAACGTTTTCTTATAAAATCGTTGTCCACATAATTTAGTCTTTACCTTCGAGAACAAATACGTTAAATTTGTGGTTAAATGGGGACTATACGACGGATTATTTAATAATTATTAATTTTGTTATGTCTCAAATAGTCGATTGTCGAATAAATATATGAGAAAAATGTGAAAATGTGAGAGTTGCCTTGCTTGTTCTCCTTCTTTTTCTTCAGGTTCCTATCCATTTCGGATGTTGGAAATCATAACCTTCCTCGCTGCGGCTCGAAACAGCTCCGTTGAGGTTTTCTTAAATCATGTTCTTAAATTCCGCAGCGATGATATTCTCCTTCTACCGGCTAGTCGCTTACCTTTGACTTTACCTTGCAATATAGACTGTAGCAGGGAGTAACGGTGCTGATTTCTCATAACGTGTCCCAGATATTGCAATTTTATGCGTTTGATCGTAAACACAATCTCTGGTTCCTTCTTCATTTTTCCTAGAACTTCCTTGTTCGTGATCCTTGCTGTCCATGATATTCTCAGCATTCTTCTATAAAGCCACATCTCAAATGCTTTAAGTTTTTTAATAGTTGTGTCTGTAAGCGTTCATGCCTCCGCCCCGTACAACAACACAGAGAAAACATAGCATCTCAAATGTCTCATTTTTGTATCAAGGAATATGTTGTGACTTTTGAAGATGGCGCTCATTTTGTTAAAGACCGTTCTTGCCTTTCCTATGCGGCACTTTATTTCCTGTAAATTACTATTCTTAAATTATCCTTATTTCACTTAAAATTTCGGAGAAACAGCTAGTTGTATCTATCTATCTATATCAATATATTCAACAACATAAGTATACAACTCTGAAAAATACCAACAGAGTGGCTGAAATCTGAGTTTATTGCACTTCCAAAAAAAAACAGGAGCCAAAAAATGTGAAGATTACGGTACTATAAGCCTCATGAGTTTTCTCCTAACTAGTTCGGATTCACAAATGCTGTTTATACTGGAGAGGCTTTATTCTCAGTACAAGTCCTATTCCAGAGATGCAGAGACGTCAACTGCGACGTATACGCATATCTGATTGATTACGAGAAAGCGTTTGATCGAGTGTAGCACGCCAAGATGCTGCAAATACTAAAAGAAGCAGGAATTAACAACGAGTTGAAGTTAAACACACTGACTGTGTGAAAATCATGCGTGGAGTGAGGCAAGGCTGTATTTTGTCTCCTCTAATCTTTATTCTGTATTCTGAAAGAATATTTATCGAAGCTTTGCACGAAACAGAAAAAGGTATTCGAATAAATGGTTACCGGGTTAACAACATCAGATATGCAGATGATTGGTTACCACAGTATTTGCGAATAACTTAGAAGACCTACAAGTTCTTATGAACAAAATCACGTATTACAGTCAACAATATGGACTCAATATTAACGGCAAGAAGACAAAACTTATGATAATTAACAAGAAAAGGATGACAGGTCAACTCTACGTCAACCAATCTCCTATAGAAAGAGTGATGCACTACAACTACCTCGGCAAAATAATAAATGAAGAATGAACCAACAACCAGGAGATTAGAGCACCCATTGCAAAAGCTAAATCCACCTTAAATCGGATGGTGGCCTTCTTCAAGAGTCACAACCTCTCTCTTAACACAAAAGTGAGAATGCTGCGATGCTACGTCTTCTCTGTCCTTTTATGTGGTGTTGAATCGTGGACCTTAAATAAAGATATGAGCAAAAAACTGGAAGCATTTGAAAAAAAATGAATAAAAATCGAGAGGTACTGACCATCATTAAATCTTGAAAGTTACAATTCTTTGGACATATGCGAAATGAATCCAGATATGCTCTCCTTTTACTTCAAGCCATCCTGCAAGGAAAAATATTTGGAAAGCGAGGTCCGGGAAGAAGAAGAACATCTTGGTTAAGGAACCTCAGAATTTGGTTCAATACAACATCTGTGTAGCTTTTCCGTGCTGCTGCAGATAAGATAATGATTGCCATGATGATCGCCAACATTCGTAACGTATAGACACATCAAGAAGAAGAATCTATATCAATATTGGACCTTACCTTATTTGTTCCATATTTTACTATCACTGGTTATATTCATCTGCCTTAGGACTTTGAATTTTTATTCGTCTGCTCATTGCATTTCTGGTATTCCTTATCCTCGCCTGTTTTGACAAAGTCTATACTGTACGATCAGCATCGTTCATCTTCATATATTTGTATCCTACTCCCTGACATACTAGTTTCGCTCTGTCTTTTCTGACATCTCTTATTTTATTTTTCTCTCTAATCTACTTACTTGTGTGTGAACATGATATTAACTACTAATTAACTACTATTGTCTTCACCTAACCATATTTTTTAACGTTGATTCTTAAAAAAATTAATTGTAAAAACAATATACTCCGCCAAAAAAGTATCGCATCACTTCTTCTTCTTCTTCTTCGTCTAGCCATTCACGTCCACATCTGAACATAAGCCTCTTCAAGTCTTCCTTTCCATTGGTTTTTATTGTACGCTACTTGTAGCCAATTTTTCCCGGCAGTCCTTTTCAGATCATCTGTCCATCTCATAGGAGGTCTGCCTCTGGGTCTTTTGTGTTGGTATGGTCTCCAGGTTAAAATTGATCTGTGCCATTTGTTTAGATCGCTCCTAGCTACATGTCCAGCGTATTCCCATTTCAGCTTTAATGCTTTTTGCACCACATCGGTGACTTTGGTTTTCTGTCTTATCCATGTGTTTGTTTTCTTGTCCTTAAGTGATATACCTAGCAGTGCTCTTTCCATCGCGTGTTGAGTGACTCTAAGTATATTCATATTCTTTTTTGTGATTGTCCATGTTTGTGCCGCATAAGTTAATATCGGAATAATGCATGCATCAAAAACTTTAGATCTAAGATGTAATTGAATTTGTTGATTTCTGAGTATATAGTTCAGTTTACCGAATGCTGCCCAAGCTAACTTTCTTCTTCTTTTTATTTCTTCAGTCTGAATTTCCCTATTTAGGATTATTTTTTGTCCCAAGTATATATATTCTTCAACTTTTTCTATAACTTTATCGTTTATTATTGTCACGGTGTCTTCGGAGTGCATGACTTTTGTTTTGTTTAAATTCATTTTCAGTCCTATTTTAGAAGATTCGGTATGAAGTTCTACAAGCATGGTTTGCATTTCTTGTAGGTCAGTAGCTATCAGGATTATGTCATCTGCAAATCGTAGATTACTGAGGTAGCGGCCATTGATGTTTATTCCCTTATATTTCCAATTTAGGTTTTTAAAAACGTCCTCCAAAACTAAGGTGAACAGTTTGGGTGATAAAGTATCTCCCTGTTTGACTCCCCTGTTTAATGGTACAGGGTTTGTGTGTTCATTTTCATTTAGGTAGTATGTAGCTGTAGCTTGGTTCATAGTTTCTTTTATTAAGTTAATATATCTGCTGTCTATTCTACAATTTTGCATTGCGTTTATTACGGCCGTGTGTTCTATGGTATCGAAAGCTTTTTCGTAGTCTACAAATGCAAGGAAAACTGGAAACTTGTATTCGTTACATTTTTCTATTAATATTTTTGTGGTTAACAGGTGATCGGAAGTTGAATAGCCTTTTCTAAAACCTGCCTGTTCATATGGTTGGTATTCGTCTAATTTCCTTGTTAGTCGAGTAGTTATGACTTTGGTGAGTATTTTAAACAGGTGTAACAGTAGGCTGATGGGTCTGTAGTTTTCCAATTTTCGACTATCACCTTTCTTGTGCAATAAGATTACTTTAGAGTTGTTCCAGCTCTTAGGGACTTTGCCCTGATGTAAACAACTGTCCACAAGCTTAGTTACAATTGCAATTAGTTCCTTACCTCCTTCTAATATCATATCTGTGGTAATACTATCTTCTCCTGCAGCTTTATTTCTCTTCATGTTTTCCAATGCTGTAGTTACCTCTGAAATTGTTACTTTTGGCATTATTTCTGATCCAACATTTTTTATTAATTTCCGTGCTGGTCTCATCTCATCATCTTGTTGATGTGATCTGTAAAGTTCTGTGTAAAATTCTTCTATTCGTGTCAGTATGTTTTCTCTACTTGTGATTTCATTTTCGTCTTTTCCTATTAATGATATCATCTGACGTCGTCCTAGTGTCGGTCTGAGACATTTCATACTCTTATTTTTTTCAATAGTTGTTGTTATTAATTTTTCGTTTTCTTTTCTTTTTTGTTGTCTGATTCCTTTTCTAATCTGCCTATTAAGTTCTCTATATTCGTCGGTTCCCCTTTTGTTAGATTTATTTAAGATCTTCCTTCTTTCTATTTGTTGTAATATTTCTTTGTCTAATTCATTGCATGTTGTTTTCGGTTTTTTCAGTTGCAGAAGGCTTTTATTCACTGTTTCGGTAATAAGGTTATTCAAATCATCAATATCATTGGAGTTTATCTGCTGCATGCTAACTTGATTTAATGCATGCACTATCTTTTTATTAAATTCACTATTTTTGATTTCTTCAGATGTCCATTTGTATCTTTTTTCATGTATTCTTTTCTTTCTAGTTTTTTGTTAATTACTAGTTTTGTTCTTATTAGTCTATGATCGCTTCCTAGGTCAAACTGATTTAATACTGATACGTCTTCTACTAGGTTTCTGTTCTTCGTTAAGATATAATCTATTTCATTCTTTGTATTTTTATCGGGACTCATCCATGTCCATTTTCTGCTTGGTTTTTTATTGAAAAAGTAGTTCATTGAGTACATGTTATGTTCATTCATGAAATTAAGAAGCATTTCTCCTCTATCGTTTCTTTTCCCGTAGCCATAGTTACCAATTAAATGTTCATAATCTTCCTCTTTTTTGCCCAATTTAGCATTAAAATCTCCTAATAGTATTTCGTAATTTGCTTTATTTGTTTCTATAGCTGTTCTTATTTCATCATAAAATATTTCTACTTCTTCATCGTAGTGGCTTTTGGTCGGAGCGTACACTTGGATCACTTTCAGAGTGGTTCTTTTATTAATCCTGATGATGAGATATGCTACTCTGTCTGATATGGGCTTGAATTCTTCGATACACTGTGTGAGGCTTTGTTTTACCAAGAATCCCACTCCAGTGTATTCGCCACCTTTATGCATAAAATGTGTGCCATTTTTAGTATTTAGTGCCAAAAAAATCGCATCACTTATAAAATTACAAATATTTCTGACAGCATTTGGTCAATTTAAATTATTTCTTTCTGGTCCTTAAGAATATTAAGGCTAGAATAAATATTAAAAAGAAATTTGTAAATACAGCTTACTGTTTAAAGAAATATATTAATTGCTATTTTGACTTGTTTTTATATTATCAGTCTTTATTTTACTTTTGTAAAAAGTAAACAGTTTGCGTTTAATTTAAAATTTCATATTGAGTATGGAAGGTCGTGACAATATAAATTTAAATTTAATGAGACATCAGTTGGTTAGAAAAATTTCTCTCATTGAAGGCGGAAAGAGTCAGAGATATGTGGCAAATTTAGTGGATATAAATCAGTCGACAGTATCACGATTGGTAGTAAGGTATCGAGAGACTGTATTTATAAAAGACAAGCTGTAACAGGTCGGCCAAGAGCAACTACACATGTGGACAATAGATTTTTAGTCCTTCAGGCTTTGCGTCGAAGACATGTGACTGCAAGTTAACTTTAACATGACTTAGCCGAGACTTGAAATGTACGTGTGTCTTCAGAAACTGTTAGGCACATCTTAAGACAGTCTGGAATTAGGGCTAGAGTAGCTGCCACTACCCAGAGACTTACAAGGGAACACCGTATAGCACGTCTAACATTTGCAAGAAAGATCGTAATCTGGAATATTGACGACTGGGGTAACATACTCTTTACGAATGAATCAAGAGTTTGTTTATACACTTCGGATTCAAGAATACCAGTTTATAGACGAGATGGCAAGCGTTATTTTCAATGCAACCTAAGACCTGCGACAAGTTTTGGATGAGAATCTATTATGTTCTGGGGCGGAATATCTCTTAGGGGTCAAACCGAATTGGTACAGCTAGATGGAGAATCCTTAACTGCCGATAGGAACGTTAAAAAATTTTTGGAGATGCATGTTGTTCCTTACGCCCCATTTATTGATAATGACTTTGTTTTAATGCATGACAATACATGCCTACACGTCGCAAGAGTCGTTACCGAGTACCTTCAAGAGGTAAATTTACAAGATTTGAATTGGCCAGCGCACGACCCGGACTTAAATCCAATAGAACATGTTTGGGACCATCTTTACAGAAGGGTGAGATCTGGTAATGACGCCAGCTAATCTTTAGGACCTCTAACAGTTGTTAACCGTAGAATTGGATAATATCGATCAAGATTATCTAACAAGATTAATTGGAAGTATACCACAACGTTTTCTAGATGTTATAAGAGATAGAGGTGGCAATACGTATTACTAAATTGTCATTACTTTTGATTTTTATTTTTTTCTATTCAGTGCTGTTTGTGCACTTACTTCTAATTTATGAAATAAATTAAATAAAACCTTTGTTTTCGTACATTCTGCATTTTGTCTTTAATGCTTATTACGTACTTAAAAAACAAAAAAAAACAGTAAAACATCCACGTTTTAAATTATTTTTAATACAAAATTTGCAGTTTCATAGGTGATGCGATACTTTTGTGGCGGAGTGTATATATCCAACGAAATACTTATACAGAAAAATATTATCAGAGTAGATTGCTGAGACTAAAATAAAACGATGACGTCGAGGAAAGCTAGAAAAACTTTTAAATAACGTAATTAACGCAGCAACAGATTTACTTGGAAAAAGGCAAGTAAAGAAAACTAACATTTAAAAAAAATAAAACTCCATGGTTTAGACAAGAAGTGTAGAAAAAATGAGTCGTCTAGTAACAAAATCGCCCAAACGGGATTTTTCCAGATTTGTGATATGTACTCCCCTGGATTCATCTCATTATTAAATATTGACTATTGAGTATTGAATGGTATTGACTATTGACTATTGACTGATAGAATTTACAAAACAGTAATTAGACCAGTGGTCACATATGGATGTGAAACGTGGACCCTCTCAACCACTGATGAAAATCAACTGAGAATATTTGAGCGCAAAATACTAAGGAAGATATATGGACCAACCCAATGCAGCGATGGTTCGTGGAGAATTAAAATGAATCACGGTGATGATGAACTACTGCAGAGCGCAGATTATTGTTAGATTTGTAAAGTCACAAAGACCAAACTAGCTTGGTCACCTAGAAAGAATGCCAGATAATCGAGCTGTAAAAGTAGTCCAGAGAAGAAAGCTCCAAGGAAACAGAACAAGAGAAAGGCCCCGTCAAAGATGGATAGACGACGTAGAGAAGGACATTAAAACACTGAACATCAGGCAGTGGCGAAAGAAAGTGTCCGACAGGGCATAATGGAAGAACATTGTTAAGCAAGCCAAGACTCACAAAGGGTTGTCGCGCCATTAGAAAAAGAAGAAGGTAGTAACGTTCTGTATTAAAATAGCCAAAAATTTTGCCTAAAAAACATCACAAAGTTTGACTTCCATTTCTAAATAAACTATATTTTGGAAGATTTTCGTATCAAAACAACTAATGTTTAAAAGAGTCAATCAGGAGACTTTCTTTCATTCACGTAGCCTGAATATCATAAACAAGAAATATGGCCGATTCACTTTAATCAATGCTTGGTTATTTAGAAATTTTTAGCCCTTAATAGCACAATAATCAAAATTCAAAAACAAAAGTTTTACAAAAAAAATGGATATTTTACCCGTGCCAGTAACATCAACTATATAACGAAAACAAATTAGACAATATGAAAATGGAAATGTAATGTAAAGAAACGTCTCAGATTAGTATACTATTTGTAACAGTATGGCATAAACCTCTATTTAAAGTTAAATTTTTTTATTTTTACCCACCAATTTTTCAGTACATCTGAAAACAGTTTTCTTTTTATTTCAGAAATATCGAAAAAGTACCAAAACAAACGGAGTGCCAGCACAAATCAACAGCTTTTGAGTAAAGAAAATTGAAACTAAGTGAACTTGCAGGGGTCAACAAACGAGTTTACTTTAATTCAACAAAAATTGCTTAAGATGCATTATATTAAATAGTATTGAAATACAGGATGTAAAAAGACGATGTAAGCAGCAAGAATTACAAGAAGGGAGGTCCAGGATATCAGCGAAAATAACGTTCAAATATCTTATTAATTTAAGTGATAGTACGGTTGTAAATATCTGTCAAAAGACATTTCTGAATATATTTCGTATAACACGCCAAAGACTTAGAACAGCTATTGGAAATTATAAAAAAAAGAATATTGCACCTATTAAAAGAAGGGGTGGAGACCGAAAAACAAAATTTTTAACTAAGAAGCAAAGTGTTATGTCTTTTATATTAAAGCTAAAATATATTGAGTCACATGTATGGTATTGCCGTGGCAAATCCGAACGGAGATGTATATCTGAAAACTTATCTTAATCTTTTTTTAATTTGAAAGATATTACTAATCTCTACCGTTTTACTCAAATGGCTAGCCTGGAACTAAAGTGGTCTAAGTAACAAAACCACTTTTTCGAGAAAATTAAAAAAAGCCATTTTAATGTATAAATCGGTTGGTACAGGAACTAAAACCAAAATTTTTGTACAAAAGTTTAATTACGGTTACCAAAAATCTTACAAACATAAAAAAAATCCTTACTAATAACTGAACTTCATTTTGTTAATTTTTTTTATTTAAAAATGTAACATAGACCATTTTAGAATTATTAAAAATAGTCAAGTAAACTTATTCATCCAAGTCTTCACCTCGAAATGGTGGTAGTATGTCTTCATTATCCTTCCTATCACCTCTGCGATTGTAATGGGGTAAAGAAAGATAAAATGGATAATGCACAGGAGGTACAAATTGTAGCATTTTTTTTATATCTTTCATTTTATTAAAAGATAAGGGTCTAATATCTGCGGCAACCTCCGGGGAAAAGTTTTTTAATACCTGTGCAAATTCTTGAAAAGAATTCATTTTATTTAGATCTATAGCATTTTAAGTATCCGAGTAATCATCATTGAAAAACATTACCGATGTATCTTTGGAGAACTTAATTCTGCGTATTTGAGAAATCATGACGCCAGAACTCCGCAGGGCATGAGGTGACTTAAAAATCTTCAACTTGTCGAATGACACAAACTTATCCACCATGTTTTTTACACGAAATGGGTGGCGCTTTCGACAATTTGAAATTAATTCCATTATGCTTCAGGAGTGTACACTGGGGTTAAATTCTGTGCCCTACTAATAAATGAAAAATCGCCATCGTTTGGTAAATATGTGTGACCGGTAACCAGATAATTTACATAGATATCTTGAATGTTCGGTAAAACGTTAACCATGTACATAAGAAAATGTAACAAATTCCAGTTCCGATTTTGTCCCCCACAACAGTCACTAAAGAGAACAAGTTTTGTAGCATGAGGAGGAATGTCATTTTTAAAATAGTGATATAAACAACTTATCACTTCTTGAGAACCTCTAGCCCCTTTGGTCTCATACCACATGTTCATAAAAACGTTTTCTCCACCACTTTCATAAGTATGAATTCCTAAGTTTAACATATGCATCTGCCTTAAGTAATACACCTCACCGGTATTTATGTGAGGTAAGGGAAGTGTTCTTTCCAAATCAAATGTAATTAATACACCTGTACTGTCCGGCTTCACACACTCGTTTTTGTAATCTTTCAGAAGTTTCCTAGCTTTTTGAGCCAGAGCAAAATGCTGGTCCCTTTCTACTTTCGGCATTTAAACTTATTTAAAATGCATCGCAAAATTTACAAGTATCTTTTTTAGGTATATAGAAATGAATATTAAATTCGGTTCTAAAGATTTTTTCATAGATACTTTTTTTAAGAACTGGTTTTCCTTCAATAATTAATTTACATTTAAACAGTTCGTACATTTTGGAAATATTTAAAGAGGGTGCAAAATATTGGCGCTTTGAGGTTCTTTCTCCATAGTGGCTCTTAAATTTTGGAAAACTATTAATGTGATCACGAATCCACTTCAATTTCTCCTCGTTTATTTTATTTTCAGGAACTTTTCTTCCTCTTCGATCGGGGGAAGGGATATCACTATTTTCGGCTTTTTTTACTCTTAGTGCATAATCTAATCGATGATTACTTATTTGTAATACTTTAAAAAAAAATTTACACACGTTCTGACCATTTAGTTAAAATATCCGTGAATATTGTTTACGACTCACAGATTCTGGATGTATTTTTTTTTCGGGGACGTTTAGGTGCTTTAGTTCTAACTGTACCACACAACCAGCTAGTTTGAGCGTTCCAATCCTGTAGTTTGTAAAATCTGTCATGTACCTCTCTCTGGACATTCTCTGGCACTCTATTACTGCATTTTAGACGACAATTACATTCAAAGTAAAAAAACGTTTTAGCGGCCATAACTTTCCCTTTTATACTAGTGTATTTCTCTCCTGAAGCTCTACATCTCTTTCTGACGTATTTCCCCCATAAAGCCTCTTGTTTCATTTTCTTTCTTCCCTTTCTTACTTCAGTTTCGTCCGGTTCTTGAATTTCCCCAAGATTTTCCATGTTTTGATTCAACAACACAGGTTCAGGTTCAACATCGGAATCTGTAACAAGAGGAGGTAGTTCAGTATGTTTACTTAAAACAATAACATTATGTAACGTTGCGATGCGTTAAAGCTTTGTTTTAATTAAGCTGTTATAATGGTTTTAAAATAACTCTTAAAATACCCATATATATTTTTAATTATATTACAATATCTGTGGTCAATCCTGCAATATTGTAATGCTCCTAAGGTGGACGGTAGTTCCACTGTATCAAAAGCCTTTTTAAAGTCTACAAATATCAACGCCAAGGGACGGATATATTCGTTAGTTTTTTCTATCAGGGTTTTTAGGCACTGCAGGTGATTGTTTGTGCCGTTTGTGGCGGAAACCAGCTTGTTCCCAAGGTTGGTAAAAATCCAGCTTTGTCTCTAATCTATTCGTTATTATTCAAGTGTATAATTTATAAAGATGGTTAAGGAGACTAATTGATCTGTATCTTTCCAGGTCTGCTATATCTCCCTTCTTGTGTAAGAGTACAGTTATTGAATTATTTCACTTTGTAGGGATATTTCGGTTCCATAGGCATAGATTAAAGAGCTTTTGAATTTTGGCTATCAGTACTGAGCCTCCTATCTTTATCGCTTCCGTGACGACACCGTCCTCCCCCGGAGCTTTGTTATTCTTCATCTTTTTTAGGGCCTTGTAAATTTCGTACAAGGAGATTTCTTGATAATAGGCGACTTAAATGTAAAGATAAAAAATGGCATTTAACAATACAAAACACAACAAACAGAACAGGTATACAACCACTATAAACGGATCAGACATGAAACGAATACTTTAGTCTAACAAATAAAAAGAATAAAAAGTCTGGCAGAACTTCTTAAAACAGATGGAACACGACTTCTACCGAACATAAAAATAAATACGAAGAATAAAAAAAGGACATATAAGGTGACGATCATGAACCACTAACACCAAAAATAACGACAAACGAAGAAATAAACATTTAGAAGGGAGAGATAAAGAAAGCATTTGGGAAATAAAAAAATAGAAACTCAGCAGAAGAGGACATATACCGAATGAATTCCTAAAGTACGTAAAACCAGATCCGATCAAACAAATTTTAAAGCTAATCCAAAAAATAGTAAATACTATAGCCAACCTGATCATGGAAAAAATAATAAACAAACTAAGAACTGAAACAGGCTAAGAAACAACACAAATTTAATATAACCGCCAGAAAATTATTATTGTTTAAATATTTAATAATTAAACATGTTCATTTACCCAAAAAAGACAATATGCATGATTATAACAGCAAATTTGAACGCAAATATAACAAGTGACACTTTAAATAAGCAAGTAATAAGATTTTCTTATAAAATAATACACAAAGCAACATGGAAATCACCTAACAACAACGAAACCGTTACCCAAATAGATCACATCCTGATAGATGCAAGTCCAAGTCATTCTTCTGACCTCATGGATAACGAAGTATCGAGATCCAAACATATACAGTGATTACTTTCTTGTATGAGAAAAATCAGAGGAAGAATTTCAAACCTAACGAAAGATGAACATATGAAACAAAACAGAATTAATGTTGATAATCTGCGCTTTAAAAAAGTTGCGAGAGAGAATAATAGACAAATGGATAAGAAAATATAGAGGCTGGAAGCAGGGGACAATGTAAAGAAATTTTGAGCAAAATGTAGAACTATATTAATTCTAAAGGCATCGGAAATATTGGGGAAAACCAAACCAGTTAGACAAAATGAATGGTTGGTTTTACGAAGAGTGCCAAGAAGGAACATATAACAAAAACAGAGCATACCTAAAGACAAATCAAGCTAGATGTAAAAGAAGAGTGACGGAGGAATACTAGAACCAAAAAAGGAAAAAAAAAGATTACATAGAAGCAGAAAAAGGCAATTTAAAGAAAAGCAGTTAGAAAACATGGCTAAGAATAGCTAAAAAATCAAAATAAAACTTGAAAGTTCTACAGAAATGCAAACAAAATGAGTACAGAGTTAAGGCCAAGAATAGGGAGCTGCAAGGCTGGAGAAAGAAATATCCTAAGTGGTACTGAATTAATCTTAAACCAATGGATTGAATTTTTCGACGCAAAATTCAATGGACACTATATTAAAGTAGCAGATAACACTGTAGCAAATCGGAATGATTAGAATCTATTCAACCCAAACGAAAGACAATCTACCACTAAAGAAGTTGCCCAAGCCATAAAAAAGCTTAAAAATAATAAAGCAGCAGGAACTGATCTTTGTAATGAGCTCTACAATGACACACATGAACTGTCAATGGTCTTAAGGTGTGATATATATATATATATTATATATATATATCTTCGGTTTTATAACGTCTTACGATGTTGTCCGACTCCCAAACGCCACTGTATGCTGTCTTGAGTTAGGTCTTCGTCCAGATTTCGAGCGCTAATCGCTTTTCCTAATACCCAGGTTCCAGCTCTGTGGTGGTCTTCCTCGTTTCCTTTTCTCTGGGGGTTGCCACATCATCGTTTTTTTAGGCAATCTTTTGTCCCCTATTCGGCTCACATGCCCATACCATATGAGCTGTTTTTTCTCAATATCCTCAACTATAGTGCCCTCTATACCCATTTGTTGTTTTATCACTTCATTTCGTATTCTGTCGGCTCTTGATATTCTCATTGATCTTCTGATGTCATCCATTTCCGTGGCTTCGGCCTTTTTCTTATATTTCTCGGTTATTCTCCATGTCTCAACTCCATAAAGTAGGCTAGTTTTAACCATTGTCTCATATATGTTCCATTTTCTTTTCTTTGATATTTCTTTACTCCCTAGAACTCCGTTCAAACATGCTATAGCTCTTCGTGCTTGTACAATTCGATGTTCTATTTCTCGTTCGTCTTTTCCACTACGGTCGAATATGACGCCCAGGTATTTATATTCGTCACATGGATTTATTTTTTGATTGTCATCGATATTGAGTTGTTCTGCTTCAGCTTCAATTGAGGGGTATTTTGTGTTTTCTAAATTGATATTTAATCCCCATTTATGGTATTCTTTAATTAGTTTTCTAAGCATCTATTCCATGTCGTCTTTGTCATTTGAGATCACCACCTGATCATCTGCAAACTGTAAAGTATATATGTAATCCTGATCGTTTAATTGTATACCCATTCCTTTGACTTTCCTTTTCCATTGTTTCAGAGCAGCAGAGATATAAATCTTAAATAGAGTCGGAGAGATACAACATCCTTGTCTGAGACCCTTAGTAACTGCAAATTTTTCAGCTAAGAGGTTTCCGAATTTCATTTGGGAGTTTGGCGTGATATGTTCGTTATATAAAAATGGCGATCAGCTTCAGTGTGAAAACTACAGAGGTATAACCCTGCTAACAACTGCTTACAAAATACCAGCAAATATTCCCTACGAAAGGCTTAAAGTTTATACAGTTGGCATAGTTGGAAAATTCTAGGCCCAATTTACTTTAGAAAACTCAACAATTGACCAGATTCGTTTAATAAGACAGATCCTCGAGAAAACATTAATTAATTTTACATTAAAACCCATCACCTATTCGTCATTTTCAAGGCAACACATGACATTGTCAAGAGAACAGTACTTATACCAATCAATGCGTGAGTGTGGTATATTAGAAAAACTTCTCCGATTAATGAAGATGAAAATGTCTAACTTAAAAGCCAGTGTTAGTATACAGGGAAAAATTTTTCGATCCTTTGAGATAAAGGATGGATTCAGACAAAAGGATGCCCTGGCTTGCCTCCTATTATACATTGCTTTTAAAAAGACAGTCCAAGACATACGAATTAGAGACGGCGGTACTCTTTACAACATATCGATACAAATCTTAGCATACGCTAATGATATTTACATAATAGGGCGTCGCAAGCGAGATGCATTTGGAAGTCGCATCTTTGAACGTGTTAACAGCTTCACATACCTTGGCTCACTAGTGACTTCTACCAATAAAACAAGCAAAGAAAGTAAACAACAAAGGAACCTAACAAATATGGAATTTCGAATTATACCAACTCTCTAATGAACCAGATGTCGTAACGTTCATTAGAACACAGCGACTTAGATGGACCGGACAGATCATATGAATGCCTGACATGATTATTAGAAAGTACTCTTCTCTAACTGTTTATGTGATTCTACGTCGGTGACTAGAGTGGTGGTATTTCACAAAGGGCGAATTACGTCGGGGATCCACCTGGGCTAAAATATCTTAACATTTTGATATTCTTACCCCTTCTTACCATAAATACAACTATAAAACACTTGTGCAGAAGGGACAAAAATAATTATATTAAAAACATATGTGTACAACTATAGGATCCTACTGACTGCTAAGAATCTAGAGAACTTTTCTCAAACGTCAAGTACCTAGCAAGAGAATTTAAACGGCAAACACAGATCATCAAAGATAATAGTGGAAATATCATAACAAACCCAGACTGTATCGCAGAGGTTTGGAAACAACACTGCGAAATACTATTCTCTAACAACGACCCAGGTAATAATACAGAGAAAAGAAGTTATGAAAAACAACCTCAAACATTATAAATATGCAGAAAACCAAAGTAATGATCATCGATAGAATAAGAAACAACCAAGCAGAGATAAGAAACATGGCAGGTTACGAAGTAGTCAGGCAATTTAATTACTTAGGCTCCGTTATTACTAACAGTGGAGGATGCGAAGACGAGATCCGTAGACGCATCACACTAGCCAGATCGGCAACAGCCAAACTCACAAAAATTTGGAAGAATAATGACATCACAAAAAACATAAAATTACGCCTTGTTCAAACATTGATATTTCCTATCGCCACCTATGCTTCAGAAACTTGGACAATAAAAAATGCCGATTCAAAACGTATAATGGCATTTGAAATGTGAGTCTATCGTAGAATGTTACGCATACCATGGACCGCTCATTGCACAAATAACTCAATAGTAGAACTTAACATTAAAACTAGACTCATTTTTACTAAGAAGGACGTGCTTGGCTTTTGATAGGGAGAGTTGTGTTTCCGACGGCTCTCCAAATAGATCGTAAAATATATCTGTGTACCAGTGGTTTTGAGTTCTGAGATTTTTTATACAGTTATGGACGCTAACGGCGCAGGGCTCTCTAGTACGAAACGCAAATGTAAAGAACGGGATATAAACAAACCGTTATCGAATAAAGAGCTTGAAGAATTAGCATAATTAATATGAGAAAGTTCAAATGACGATCCATTTATTCCATCAGAAAATTCATGGTCGGGAGCGGATGACTCTGACAGTGAACGAGTTGACACTGATATTATCAATGATGCTGATGAAGTTCTTAGCGAAAATAATGACATCTCTCAAACAATATTAAAACTAGTTCAGAGTAGCACATCAGATTTAAAGACAATACCTTTCACTGGAAATCCAAGTTTTTGCGTAGTGCCTCCTGTTGGCAATAACCATCCAATTTTTTAATTTACTTATTATTGATGACTTGCTTATGTACATTGTAGATAAAACGAATATATATGCGGAGGAAATTATTCGTAAATCAGTCTAACAAAGAAAAATCCAAAATAACAAATTAGAAAATTCTTTCCTTAGTAGAGTTGAAGATTTTTCTTGGCATGTGGATCCAAATGGGTAATGTACAACTTAGTTCCCTACATAATTATTGGAAAAACTACGAGTTTTTGCAATTCCTGGCTTACAAAAATATATGAGTAGAAATAGGTTTATGATTATTTTAAGATGCCTTCATTTTTCTAAAAATGCAAGTCATAGCGGTGATGTTGGCTATAACGACAGAATACACAAAGTTAGATATCTTTAGGAATATTTTAATAATTGAATGGGAGAAATTTATTACCCTGGCAAATCGCTATCCTTAGATATATCCATGGTGTTATGGCATTGATTATAAACCACCACCTAGATACCTCACTCTAAGGTAAAAACGAATTCAGTGTTAAACTCCGCCCGCTTACACCTCTTTGCCCCCACGCCTAAGTACTACCTGACTGTATGTTAGCGACATTCATTGAAATCTTTGCCAAGATTGAAAAATAAATTTGAGTTCCCTGCTTCAGCAATTCGCTAGTGCAATAGAGGACGATATAAGGATGACATTTAGCATTTTCACAAATAATTTTAACGTGCTTGTAATGTATATTATGAAATTCCGATTTTACTTCAGAAAAAACGCTAAAAATTGATTAATGAAAACAGTAACAGAAGGTTTTCTAAAAATTATTTATTTATCAACACAATACAAAAAAATAACAAAATATAAAATACAAAACTAAAATATTTCAAGCTAATATATAGAATTTATTTCCAGATTTAGTCCATTCACTTACGGTAAAATATTGCAAAACCAATTTTAAAGAATCGCTTGGATTGATATGAAATTTTTTTCATTTGCCCTATGGTTCAGTTTTTTCACTAAGTCAATACTTTTCGAGTTATTGAAAAATAGGTTCTTATTCGTCAAATTCCATGTTGAATATTTCAACGTGAAATAATAAAAAAATGAAGCACTTTTCGACGCAAACTATATACGACTTTTTTTAAAGTTTTTAAATAAATGTTTATTTTGTTAAGTCTCTTGCATCAAGAGTAAGCAAGTTATGACCAAAATATTCAGAAAAGCAAAACCTAAATTTTTTTACTCTTTGTGATTTTTGGTGTTACTAATAAATTTTAAGTGATTTTGAAAAAAAGCATTTTTTTTCAAAATAAAAAAAAATGTTAAAAAATAAGCCCTTTGAACAATGAAACTTACAGATCATTATAATAATACAATAAAAACAATGACCAAGGTATTTATTAGAGAAATTAGGACACGCATTAAAATTGCAAGACAAGCATTTATAAAAATGAAAAAAATGTTTGTTAAACAAGATCCTAACTAGTTTTGATGGGAAATAAGCCACAATTTTACTAAAAAAATGATTTTATTAACGTTTCAACGCCCAAATCGGGTGTCGTTGTCAAAATACAAAAATTATTAATGAATTAAACAAAAATGTTGTTGCTTAGTAAAAACATTCTTCTAATAATTTATTTATTCTGACTCATTTATTTTGGCAATTCAGACATATATTATACATTTTAAAATAGAAGACTTTAAAATGATATTACCAATATTTATATTCTAGCGCGAGAATTTTACTGTCACTATTGCATGTAGTTGTCTTTTTAAAGACATATTACATGTTATGATTTTTCTGTGACAGATATTCTTGAGTTGGGGTTGATTTCATGTAATCGAAATAACTATCTTTTAATAAAGTCGTTCCAAAAACGCAACTTATAAATATTGGCAATATCATTGCCAATATTTCATTATATACTTTAAAATGTATAATATGTCTGAATTGCCAATATAAATGAGTCAGATTAAATAAATTATCAGTAGAATTTTGTTTACTAAATAACATCATGTTTTGTGTAATTCATTAATAATTTTTGTATTTTGACAACGACACCCGATTTTGGCGTCGAAACGTTAAGAAAATAATTTTTTAGTGAAATTGTGGCTTATTTCCCATCAAAACTAGTTAATTGCAATAATGCCACAAGAAAATAGCTTCAGAACAAAATCGAGATCTTCCCCTGGAGCTGAGGATAAGCGCCAAGATGCTACGTGGTCTCGACTTTGATACATGGAATGGAAAGCTATACACTAAAAGGAGACAATATAAAGAAAATGGAAGCATTTGAGATTTGAGTTACAAATGCAAAAGTGTTAAGGTTACAATGTTACAAAAGGATTGCAAGGTGATAAAGAACATCAACACAAGAAAGCTGGAATATTTAGGTCACATTACCGAAGGTGCGAAAGGCTTAAAATGCAAGGTAAAATTAAGGATAAAAGATCCATAGGTAGAAAAAGAATTTCCTGACTGAGAAACTTAAGAGAGTGGTATAGTTGCAGCTCAATATATCTTTTCAGAGCAGCCGCCAATAAAGTATGGATAGCTGTGGTGATGGCCAACCTTCGATAGGAGAAGGAACTTTGACAAGAATAGGATATAAATGTTGTTCTGATAGTAACATTGTACTACAAAAAATTGTTTATAATCAATGGTTATGGCGAAAAATACTGTCTTTTCGTCAGTTTTTAAAAGGAAAAAAAGATAAGTACGGCATGCAATTGTATTTATTAGCTGAACCAGATGTGCAGGCATGATTTTACGTTGTAATGTTTACAGTGGTGCTCAAGGAGAAACTAGTGGTACAGGTCACACTGAAAAAGTTGTAATGTCGCTGATAAATGGGTTTCAAAATACAGGAGATTAATTATATATAGACAATTTTTATAGGTGTTTCGTTAGGTCAGAAACTACTTGAGCAAAATACATATGTGACCGGTACTCTTCGGAAATGACGGAAACAAAATCCGAAAACCGTTGTTGACCCAAAAATTAAGAAAGGGGTAATGTGGAGAAAACATTTTTGATTACTTCGTTAATATTTTATTTTCTTCTATTTTTTTTGGTAATTTTTTCTTCTTCTTCTTCGGGTTCCTTCTCCTAGGTTGGAGGTTGGAAATCATCATCGCTATTTTAACTTTGTTGGCCGCATTTCTGAATAATTCTAATGAGCTGCAGCCGAACCACTCTCTCAAATTTCTTAGCCAGGACATTTTGCGTCGTCCTGGGTTTCTCTTCCCTTGTATCTTCCCTTGCATAATCAACCTCAGTAATACGTACTTCTCACCCCTCATTAAATGTCCCAGATATTGAATCTTTCTAATTTTAACAGTTTTTATGACTTCACATTCTTTCTTCATTCTTTGTAACACCTCTATATTAGTTACTTTTTCAATCCACGATATTTTATGCATTCTCCTGTAGCACCACATCTCAAAGGAGTTTAATTTTTTGATTTCAGACTGCTTTATTGTCCACGCTTCCATGCCATATAGTAAAGTAGAGAAGACGTAACAACGTAGTATTCTTGTGCGAATCTCTAGATTAAGGTTACGGTTGCAAAGTAATTTCTTCAATTTTATGAACGTGTTTCTTGCCATTTCTATTCTAGATCTGATCTCCTTTACTTGATCTCCATCTTCGGTTAGCCACGTTCCTAAATATTTATATGTTTTTACTCTTTCTATCGTTGTATTATTGATGATCAGGTTATTTACATTTTGTGGTTTTTTTGAGAATATCATTGATTTCGTTTTCTTGAGATTCATTTGCAGTCCGTAACTTTCACATGCATTGTATACATGTTGTATTATGTACTGTAGATCTTCCATGTCACTTGCATATATGACAGCATCGTCGGCATATCTAATATTATTAATGCTATTTCTGTTGACATAAATACCTTCCACGATATCCGATAAAGCCTCTTGAAAAATCACTTCACTGTAGACGTTGAATAAGAGTGGTGAAAGGATACACCCTTGTCGAACTCCTCTAAGTATACTTACTTCCTCTGTCAGTTCTCCTTCGACTCTTACTCTTGCTTTCTGGTTTTGATACAGATTCGATATAATTTGTAGATCTCTACTATCAATGTTTTTAGTCTTAAGAATACTTAAAAGCTTCTCATGTTGAACTCTACCAAAAGCTTTCTTGAAATCTATAAAGCAAGCATATATGTCCTGATTCATATCCAGGCATCGTTGTGTCAGAACGTGGACTCCAAATAATGCTTCTCTAGTTCCTAGACCCTTTCTGAAACCCATCTGTGAATCACTTATTTCTTGTTCTAATTTCATGTGGATTCTGTTATGTATGATTTTAAGGAAGGTTTTCAATGTGTGGCTCATTAACGCAATTGTTCGATAGTCATTGCAATCTTTAGCATTTGTGATTTTTGGAATCGTCACAAAAGTTGAGAGAAGCCACTCTTTGGGTATGTGTCCCGTCTTGTATATGGAGTTAAAAAGATCTACCAAGACATCGATATTAACTTCATTAATTATCTTCAATAGTTCAATTGGTATTTCATCGGGTCCTGGAGCTTTTCTGCCTTTTGTGTGTTTTATAGCATACATAACTTCCTCTTTCATTATTTCTGGTCCCGTGGTTTCTCCGTTAACTTCTAATAATTGTTCTACTTTTTGATCATAAAATAGTTGTTCAATGTATTCTTTCCATCTACGTAGTTTGTCTTGCGTTTCCAAGTATCCAAGAAATAAAACAACAAAATAAGAACACTACAGATATTGACACAAAGTGGAAGAATATAAAGAACGCAATTGAGACTGTGGGACGGAAAACTTTAACATTTACAAAAGCTGCCAAACAAGAATGGATGACACAAGAAATTCTACGTAGATATTAATAAAAAAGGCCAATATATAGTCTTATAGAAAAATATATAGAAAAATATCGGATTCTTGAACGCGAAAACTTCCTAGGTCTAAACTTTTAAACAGGTGAAGTAATAAAGTTGAAGCCGTATGCACTCAGATATGTCGACACGTTCAAAATAAAGAATGTCTCTGCTTACAAATCAACGTAACAAATGCCAATTAAGTTAAACGAAACTAACGTGCCACGGACACCATTTCTACAAGATGTTCGCTATTTGGACTAGAGAAAAAAGTACAAAAAATACCGCAAGGATATATCTAAAATTGGATTTCGACAGCACTAGCGAAGGGAAACTTTGGAACTTTTCTCCGACATTTCCACTAGAAATGGAAGGGAATGGATGGAATGGGGAGAGAAGGATTGAATAGTGGCCGGCGTGACGTGAAACTCTCATTAGGTGCAGATCCGTTTCCTTTTTATTTGTTTTGTAGTTCCCTCAATCGAAGTACTAATGAATGTTTGTTTCTGCCTACTTTAGGATAACAACAAGTGACAAGGCTTTTTTATTGGCATGCTAATTAGGGTTTTTTCGTTTGGCGTAAACAAGCACAAACTTAACACTTTAATTGTATATCCTTAATCAAATGTTCGATATTGTGCTACAGCGATCTTACCTACATTTTTTCCGTCATTCTAATAGTAAAATAATAGTGTAATGATTATTTAATAAATGAAAACCTTAGAGCAAGCAACAACGGTACATGTCACAAAAGTAAATTTTTAAGAAAATCAATAATAAAGGTTTAAGTTAAAACCTGAAATACCAAATATAGATTAGAAATTCAGTAAATGGTGTTATTTGAAAAATGTATATCTACTATCCTTGAAACGCTAAGTTTATTTTAAATAAGTCGTTTTTGCAGAAAAAAAAACAATTAAAATTCAAAAAAATGGGGCTTGCACCTTTATTACAAAAAAAAATTGTAAAACAGGTATCTTAAATCAGATTAGTATCATAAAATTAGAAGTTATATACAGTACTAAACATAAAAAACACAATACAATAATTGCAATTCTATAATTAGAATTGTTTTAAAATCACTTTAGTTTTAATCCTCCAGGTCGCTAAAGTCATCCAAATGATCTGTCACATATTCTAACAACATCCCATATTTTCAACGACACTAATCTCTCTGTAGTAATTCTGGTAAATATGTGGTATATAGCGAAGAATCATCGAAATATTAGATAATTTTTTTGGATTTAAGGCTGTTTTGGCAGTTAGACCACACTGCGATTTAAAATGGACGTACCACTTACTTTTCTACGCTGCTTACGCCAGACCATCTTTACTCAGTGGCGCCGGCCGACGGGTAGTTTAATGACAACAAATGCATTATTCTCCATTCAAACACGAACTAACTGACCGTACTTTCATGAGATTTGACGTCACGAAGGCGATAGCGATGAAACGAAACTCCAATGATGAGTAACACGTTTCACTATTAGATTTTAGTATTTTTTAGCGATTTTCTTTAAAGTTGGAACATGCTCGACTATTACTGGACACAGAAAACAAAAAAAAATCAACGAAAACAGAAAAAGAAACCTTTCAAGTGATTGGCGTAAAAAGTTTGGTTATGATAGAACGATAAACAGTATAAACAGATATATATATATATATATATATATTATATATATATATATATATATATATATATATATATATGCTTTCTGTAATTTTCCGCATTTGACTCCGAGTTGAAGAGTTTTGGTTTTGAGGAAAACCAGTATTGTGACGACGCTTCGGCAAGGCCGTACTTGAAAATTCAGGTACCTGAACCTCAAAAAAAAAACGTCATTGAAAAGTCAGGTAGTAACTCCGCTTGCTGGTTCTTAAAGTAAATGTAAAAATAATATTTTTTCTTAAAATCAAAATTATTCAAATCGGAGTCAAACCCGGAAAACCAAAGAAAGCACATATAGCTTCCGTTATCAAAATTCAAGTGTGTTCAAGTAAATTCATATATAGTTAGTGACCCTTTAATTAACTAACTCTTACAAATTCTCCTGCGTCATCAATTATTTAACATACTTCTAACAACTTTCTGACCTGCACGGTGTTAAGTAAATGGTGGTGGTTATATTTGTCGAAGATTTAATTATCCTCTCCCTTAACTAGTTCGACTAACTTTTGTAAATTAGGTCAAAGACTTCGCCATATTCTTGAGTATTAGTCGTCCCAAGCGGATGGGATGTATTTCGTAAAAGCTCGGCTCTCTCCAAAGTGTACCTACTGAATAAAATATGCCAATTTTGAATACTGAAATGAGCTGATGACCTGAATTGATAACCAGCTATTCAGCCGTTGATGAAAATATAGATACTCCTTAGCGATAAAATGTATAATATCGCTCGAAGCTGGAGATGGGTTAATGCACATTTTTGTGTTTTTAGGGAGACATAAATTTTACCTACAATATAAATTGATGTTTTATGAAAGAAAATGTTGGATATCTAAATATTATAAATAATGAATATTTCTAAAGTCAGGGATGTATTCATGCAAATTTCAATAACATAATGTCAATGCGTGTTTGAAAAATAAGTAATTTGATAGAAAGGAGTTCGAGAAAGAAATATAGGAGTTGATAGCCGCAACGTCAGGATTATTGAAAAATTTTACTGGCATTAAATAGCGGCATTCGTCTTAATAGGAAGTCGACAGAAGAGTTAAAGATTTGAAAGAGAGTCATGCAAGGGTATGTGCTGTCACCGCTGTTGGTTAGTTTATATTATAATATAGTATAAAAATTAATGGAAAAAACTTGGCTAAAACGAAATTACCAAAGAAAACAAAATCCGTATCCTGCAGTGATTTCCGAACCATCAGCTTAATGAGTCATATTTTAAAATTATTTCTAAAAATCATCCATCAAAGGATATATAGACTGTGCGAAGAAAAAATCGGCCGTACACAGTTTGGTTTTCGGAATGCAGTGGGTACGAGAGAGGCTCTATTTAGTATAAGAGTGATAAGTCAACGATGTAGAGACGTGAACTGCGACATTTATGCGTGCTTCATTGACTACCATAAAGCGTTCGATACAGTAAAGCACCACAAGCTGATGGAGATATTAACCAATATTGGAATAAACACCTGTAATTTAAGAATTTTCAGCAATCTGTATTGGAATCAAACATCATCGATCCGGACAGAGGCAGGAGAATCCGACGATATCAAAATCAAACGTGGCGTCCGTCAGGGATGTATACTATCACTACTGTTGTTTAACATATACTCTGAGGAAATCTTTCAAGAAGCAGTGGGTAGAGTCACAGAGGTCAGTCAGAGATACGGACTTTCACTAAACACTAAGAAAACAAAATGCATGATGATCTCTAAGAAGGAACATCAATTTGGACAAATCAGTGTTAAAGGTCAACAAACCGAAAGAGTAAAAACATACACCTACCTTGGTACGAACGTCAAAGAAAATTGGGACCATTCCATAGAAATCAAATGTAGAATAGAGAAAGCAAGATCTGCATTTCAAAAAATGGCTAAGTTATTCAAATGTCATGATTTATCAATGCCCATAAAAATCAGGTTACTACGATGTTACATCTTTCCTATACTGTTGTACGGAGTTGAGTCATGGACTCTCACAGACGCCACCTGCAAGAAAATTGAGGCTTTTGAAATGTGGCTTTATCGTCGCATCCTGAAGATATCGTATACCGACCACGTTACTAATGAGGGTGTTCTGTTGAGAATGAAAAAATAAAAAGAGCTGTCACAGTAAAAAACAGCCAAAATCGAATACCTCGGTCACATCATGAGAAACAGCGAAAGATATGTACTGCTGCAACTAATCTTGCAGGGAAAAGTAGAAGGAAAACGGGGACCAGGAAGGCGAAGGATATCCTGGCTGAAAAATTTACGAACGTGTTTCAACACAACAACCACAAATCTTTTAGTTCAGCATTGTGCAAAGTGCAGATTGCCATGATGGTCGCCAACATCCGAAACGGATAGGCACTCAAGAAAAAGAAGAAAACGAAATACTTGGTTTGTATATAGTCATGTATCTAGGAAGCAGTAAGACCAACTAAGTGGTATAAGGCAAAAATTATCCTACTTAATAAAAAGACAATGATATCGACAGCAGAAACTATAGGTCCACATTTATAAACTATTTACAAAAATAAGTACAAAACCATTAGAAAATAAATTGGAATTTTATCAGCCCGTAGAACAGGATGGTTTTAAAAAATACTACGAAACAAACGATCACCTATGTGAAATAAAAAAACTTGTAGAAAAATGTGTGTGTGTGTGTGTGTAGTTTTATTTTATGACTAGAGACATAGTCCATTAGCCTATTATGTTTTGAGTTATTAATTAATTTTTTAAACAATTGTTATAGAGAGAACCCGTAACAATAAAATCTTAACTTCTATTGACTTACATATAAGTACGTACCTACATTAATTTTTTTTCATTATATTTTTTTTTATTTTTTTTATTTTTTTTATTTTATTTTTTTTATTATTTCTTTTTTTTTATTTTTTTAGTTTTTTTTTTTACTGGAAGGAAAAGGAAAATATATGGTTTTGCTGATTTACATACGCCTAGGGGTCTATCAAGGCGATTTGCACAACACAAAATTAGACCACGGATAGAAAGGTTAACAACTGGGTTAAAACAAAGGACTTATATAACTAACTTTTTATATTTGAAATATATACACTGTTACAATAATACATTTAGAAATTCAATTTCATTTCACGTACGTGGCGAAAAATTATTTCATAAATATGCAAGTTATTGGTTTTTATTAAATCTGATAAATTAAAAGGTCTTTTAATAAGAATTTTTTCTTATTGATATACTCGTATATTTTTATTATAAATTGGTTTATACATCGTGTATTTAATGAGCAATGTAAAACTAAATGCTCAATTGAGCCTTCTTCGCCACATTCGCAAAATGGAGTTTCAGCTAAATTAATTCTGAACTTATGTAACGGAGACAGCATGGTTAAATCTTATTCTACATAGTATTCTAATCATATCTTTATTAAAATTTGAGTTTTTGAACCACGTTGAGGACTGTATTTTTGGTTTTATATCTTTATAATATAATCCTTTGTTGGACAAATTGTACATTGTTTGCCATGAATTTAACATTTTTTTCCTTAGATGAGAATTTAGATCCTCAATTACACATTTATATTCTGATTCTTTAGATGGTTCATTATATTTAGCAATTTTGTCTACTATTTCATTATTTAATATTCCACAATGGGCTTTTATCCAACAAAACATTACATTAGATCCTCTTAATTTCATTGTACCCACCAGGTTTATAATTTCAGATAACACATAACTAAATCCAATATTGTTATATTTACAAATATTTTCAATTTTTTGTATTGAACTTTTACTATCAGAGAATATAGCGTAATTAGATTTTGTTCTTAAGAAATTACTAATGTATTTAAGTGCTTCTAATATTGCTATTAGTTCAGCGGTATATATCGAGGTTTTATTATTTAGATCTACTACTGTACTAAATTTTCGATCTGGATCGTAAAAGGCAGATGTAACCTTTAAATCTGATTTAGATGCATCCGAAAAAATATATGAGTAATTAGGGAACATAGACTTTATGTTAGCTTGGAACATGCTATTTCCGGATATATTGTGGGAATTCTGAGTAGTCTCTAAGATATCCTACTTTTATGCTGTCCAATTGTTCTAATTCTATTTTAAAACAGGGTAATTCTCTTGAAGTCGAAATGTCCTTACTAAGTTGTATCCTTACGTATTTGTACGATTCAATAAAAGGAATTGTAGGCTTTTTTTGCCAATATTACTTGACTAGATCGTAAATACTGAGCTCGAAGCATTTTTGGACTACCGGACTTTTCTTTGCATACATCTTTAATAAAAACTTCTCCGTTAAGTAATCTCTTCTGAAATTTAGTGGAGGTTCATTGCATTCTACGTTTAAATTTGAAATGGGTGTACTCTTAAGTGCACCTATACTTATTCTTAAGACTTTATTTACTAGCCTATCTAATTTCTTCAGATGAGTCTTCGCTGCTTGACTATAAAAAATTGACCCATAATCTATTATTGAACGAATATAAGCTTTATAAAAGGTAAGCGTAATATTTGGATCAGCTCCCCAACTTGTATGACACACTGATCTTATTGCATTTAATCCTTTTTCTGTTTTTGATATTAAGCGGTCTATGTGTTCGTTCCACAATAACTTCCTATCTATTACCATACCCAAATAGTTAATGGATGATTGAACCTCAAAATTAACGTTATTGAATACTATGGATTGTGGTAATCTATGTTTTTTGGAGAATATACATGCTTGGGTTTTCTTTGTAGAGATGCTGAGACCTATATTAAAATAACACTCTTCTATTGTCGAAAACATTTCACTCAATATATTGATACCTTGATCGATTTCAACTTTAGGTACATATATACACACATCATCAGCAAACTGTAGAACATTTCCCCTTGTATTAATTTTTTTGTGTAAGTCTGAGGTATAAATGAGATATAGTAAAGGACTAAGGATGCTTCCTTGCGGTAACCCAACATTAGAAATTCTTGGATCCAATAGTTCATTATTGATTTGAAGTTGTAGATTCCTATTTGAATACAATTTTATTATTCTTTTACCAAAGTCACTGGGTATTCCTATCTTCTCCATTTGTTGATAGAGGATATTTAATTTGATATTATCGTATGCACCTTCTACATCTATGAATAGAGATACCAGGGATTTACGTTCAGAAAAGGATATATTAATGTCTAGGATAAGGTTAGCTATATTTTCTGATGTCGATCTTAGTTTACGAAACCCATATTGTGTGTCACTAATTTTGTTATTTTTCTCTAACCATAATTCAAGTCTTCTCTTTACCATCCGTTCGAATGTTTTTAAAATACACGATCCTAACGAAATTCCTCTATATGAATCCGTTGAGTCTATATCTATATTTGGTTTTAAAATCGGTATAATTACATAATCCTTCCATGAATCCGGAAATTCAGCTTTCATCCATATTAAATTAATTATATTTAACAATTTTATTTTCTGACACCTTGGTTAGTAATACAGCATAATATAATGGACATTGTCTAAGCCAGGAGCAGTATTTTTATGACATTTTAAACTATATTCTAGTTCTCTTAGAGTAAATTCATTTAACAAATAGTTTGAATTATTATTATTCACTTTTTTAGGATGGTTTACATTTAAATTTGGTGAAACCCAGGGCGGAGCTAACTTATTTAAAAATTCTTCAGTCCAATTATCTTTTTTTACTTGATTTTTTGGGACATTATAAGTATTTTTGATTTTTTTAATTTCTTTCCAAATTTCTTGGACCGGAGTATTTTTATTTAATTTATTACAAAATTCTCGCCAAGAAGCTTTTTTACTTTTTAATATTGTTTTGTTCTTAATTGCCTCTGCTTTCTGATATTTTATGTAATTTTCATATGTACTATTTCGTTTAAATTGTAAAAAAGCTTCTTGCTGAAACTTTATAGCTTGTGCACATTCTGGGTTCCACCATTTTTTTATTAAACTTACTATTGATCGTCATTTTTTTCTTAGGTATTGATAATTCACAAGCATCATTAATTATATTGATAAATGTATTATATATGTTATTAATATTTTCATCAGTATTTATATCTTTGGTGTCAATAGTTTCAAGAAATCGAAGAAAATAACGACCAATCTGCTCTGTTCACGTTCCATCGGGTTCTCTCATTAACTATTGTTATACTATCAACATCGCTTTCAATTATTATTGGAAAGTGATCAGAACCTAGAGCTACATTTTTTACGTTCCAATCAAAACAGGAAGATATGTCACTGGAACATATAGTTATGTCCACAGCTGATTTATTTCTATTGTATAATCTAGGTATTATAGTTTCGGCCCCATTATTTAAAAAGCATAACTCAGTCTTCTATTGCTGTTAATAGACTAAGTCCAGCCCTATCATTCTGATCGCAACCCCATGCACTATGGTGACAATTAAAGTCTCCTGCCACCAAAAATGGTGTACTTAAACTATTAAAAAACTTTTTCCATTCACTCTCTGATACGTTTAAATTTGGTTTTGCATACACTGAATATATATTAAGAACTTTATTTGATTTTAATTTGACTGTTATTGACATACTCATAACCTGATTGATTTTATGATGATTTGGATGACCTGTGAACTGAATGTATTTTTTGTTTAAAATAGCTAATCCTCCATAAACCATCATCTCTATCTCTCCGAAATATATTATAACCACTGAAATTAATATTATTTTTTTCTTTTAACCACGTTTCACTAATTATAGCTATATCAATATTATTTTCAAAAATAAATTTCTCAAAATGACCTTTATTGTGTACAATAGACCTAGCGTTCCACTGTACAATTTTGAACTTATTCATTATCTGTGAGAATACGACTTAAATTATTTTTAAAATCGTCAAACATTTTTATATTGTCTAAAGTTATTGAGTTATTCTTTAATACATTTTTAAAAGTGCTTATAATCATATCACAAACAGAGTTTATTTTACAGTTTTTATTTAAATTTGAGCTCATTGTTGATTGGGAATAGTTAGGGATATTTCTATAAATTTTGATATACCGGTTGACTACTAGTAGATGGAGATGAAAGAATTTCCTTATGCTCGTCGGAATATCCTGAACGGGGATAATTAGGATAACTTTCTAAATTTCGTCTGCGTTTAACTGGTACTGAGTAATGAGTGCTTTTATTTAC
Organism: Diabrotica balteata; assembly: GCA_918026665.1. NCBI lineage: Eukaryota > Metazoa > Arthropoda > Insecta > Coleoptera > Chrysomelidae > Diabrotica > Diabrotica balteata. The sequence continues at coordinate 137,630,677 of OU898276.1, forward strand.
ATTCTTTGTCACCGTTGCGTAACTATGATCATATTTTTTATTAGCCTCACTATAGGATAAATTTTCTGTGGCCATATATGTTTTAATTTGTTTTTGACGATAAAATTCTTCACAATTTTTCCTATCCGTTGCTTCATGATTTCCTTTGCATAAAATACATGATGTCAATTGCGAATTACATGAATTTGTTTTATGTTCATTGCCACATTTTCCACATCTAACTTTACCTCTACATTGTGCATTAACATGGCCGTACCTCATGCACTGTCTGCATTGAATTACTCGTGGAACATATATGTCAACATTGTAAATAATTTTTTTCTATTACTACCTGTTTAGGTATCATTTGCCCCTTAAAAGTAACAATAACTGCCATTGTCGGGAGTAATTCACCATTTACCTTTCGTTTTATTCTCCTTACTTCATAAACATTAAAATTATTTCCATATTTAGGTTTAATTATGTTTAATAAATCATCGTCTTTGATATCCTTGTCAATACTTTTTATTACACCTTTTTTGTATGTAGAGAAAGTGGGTATATAAAGCCTCGTAATTTTTTTCCTGAAATACTTTAGACTCGACTGACTTGTTGGCACTATTGAATGAATTTAATTCGACTTTAACTTTATTTCTACCAGTTACAGAAATATTTAAAATGTTATCCCTGATCTCCGGTTCTGCGTTTAAAATTAATCTTGCAGTAGAAATTTTATGAAACTTACCTATGTTTCCTTCTTTACTTTGCACAAATACATAATATGGACCTTGGTCCTTTGAACTATATTTATTTTTTTGTTTTATTATTTTTTCAATACCACCTGTTTCGTCGCTTTTTCCATTTCAGCTAAATTCCATATTCACTTCATCTATAATTATACTTTTTCCCCTATCAGGAGGTTCATATCTTCCGTCCGAATCCCCGATCATAACAATCAAAAACAAATAAAACAAACACTTAATGAAGACTCGTTCACGCACTGATAAGAACTTTACCTGACCACTGCCAAAAACGAACTAGTAGAAAAATGTATTAAGTATAATAAATCTCTATACTTTGTCTCAAAATGACTTGTCTGTACAGGATAAGATATGCAATGCTAACCTTATGGGAATTTCGCCAAGACGTTGCCAGTTTTTATGCAGTGAGCGATGGCGTTCTCTATTGTCTATCTTTCAAAATAAACGGAATAAACGAGGAGTTCTCAACAAGTCCTCACGTACAATTTTATGTAATTTACAAATATCGCTATTTGCAAATAATTTTACATAATACTATACATTATTTGTTTCTAATAGTAACTTATTAACTTTTATCTTTTATTAGTAGCAGTAGTATAATAAAATGTGCATTAAATAAACATTTGTTTCAAATTTCATCTTTCCTCACTAGAGGTCTCTAGTAGCATAATTTGGTAATTATTTTCCCATAATTGCCTTGAGCAAAGAGAATGGTAAGAGACTCAGATTAAATCAAAACGCAACCGTCATGTATTTGTTTTAAAGTTTTTCAAATACTTTCTTCTTTCGATTTACGATTATTTGTACCATCCTGGATGTACTGTTATTGTTTTGTTATTGTTATTATTTGTTGATGACTGTTGTTGTGATTTGCTGTTAGCAATTATTGATATTTTCTGTTGTTGTTTCTATTGTTATATTTGACGCCGAATTTTTCCGCAAAATGAAGGAAATTGTTCAACGGAAACGTGGAAAAGCTCTGAAACTTTCAGAGAAGCAGATACTAATGAATATTCTATAATATATTCTAACCTAATCAGGATAACAACGATTCTGTATCAAGTGTAATTAGGAAAGTGTGTCAGAAATGAGTGGTGTTTGCGAAAAGACTCTCTTACGCATACGACAGGAATATTCATCACCTGCTGGATTACAATCTCCAAAGAGCAGGCCCAAGAAGCGAAAGGTTGGTCATTCTCGTGACAAAAAGTACGATAAAAGTGTCACGACCAAATTCGTAGAACAGTTCATTAATTTTTTCGTGACAACATACCACCAACAATAAACACCATATTTGCTGTTGTAAATGCCGAAGAAACTTTTTCCAACTTTTCACAAGCCACGCTATATCGCTTGCTGAGTGATATGGATTTTGTGTTTATAAAACGTGGCAGAAATTCAATTTTAATTGAAAAATCAGATAATATCTCGTGTCGTCATCGTTATTTACGCGCAATTTGTAAATACTGTGCAGAATGATACAACATAGTGTATTTGGATAAATCATGGGTAAATATCGGACACAGTGTAAAAAAAGAATGGGTTGATAAAACAATTACATCTCATCACGATGCTTTTATTCGTGGTCTGACAATAGGATTAAAAGCTCCAATAGCTCGTGTTGCACGGTTCGTTTTGGATCTACCAGTGGATTTGCAGGATCTACCAATGAAGCAGAGCTCACGTTTTTGCCAAAGAAAAATACTCGGGACTACCACGACGAAATGGATGGACCGACCTTCGAAGATTAGTTCGAAAATAACTTATTGCTAAATTTGCCAGAAAAAACTGTTGTGGTAATGGACAATGCCTCCTATCACAATAGAAAGTCAGAATAAATTTCCAACAGTTCAACACTAAAAAGAGATATTCAAAAGAGATATTCAAGAAAGGCTTCTGTCAAAGGAATTATTTTTTTAAGAAGACTACCTAAAATGCGAGTTACTTGATGTAGTCAAGGCCATGTACCTGTCATATATTGCCACAGCAATATATGACAGGTACATAAAAAAAGATATTACCAAAAAGCACAATGTGAAGATTGGGTCTTACCATATCACTATGAACTAAAGCCCATCGAAATGGTTTGGAGTAAAAGTAAAGCGGTATATAGCTGGACGCAACGCGGATTTTAAAGAAGATGCAATGCGAAATTAAATTATAGCAGCGTACCAGGTCATTACGCCAGAGAAATAGAAAAGCTACGTAAACCACGTAATAGCAACAGAAAAAAAAAATGTGGGAAATTGGCAATTTGTTGGATGATATCGAAACAATTATTATAAATATAAATAACGGAGATAGTGATGACAGTGACGATAATAATTATGATAATGATAGTTAAGCAAAAACTAAATGTGACAGTAATTGGCAAAAAAGGAACTAAATATAATGGTATACAATTACGATTACTTACACACGAGATTAAATACAATGAATTCCTTTATTTTCAATCAAAAGACTGATATTTTTTGTACACACTTATGACAAGTCGAAAGAAAATGCAAAAAAGTATTTTTGAAGTGTGTATATTTATAGGCAATTCCTAGCTGAGCGCTTTCGGCTTTACAAAGCCATCATCAGAGCTATGGTCAATTTTTAAATACCACTACAAAGGAGAGATCTCATTTCCTTAAGTTTCACAATTATGATTTTGTAGGAGTTGGAATTTTTAAAACATATAAAAAACATATAAAAAGCCGACACTGGACTTCACAAACACGTTAAAAAATTGAAAAATTTTTTGTCATGGTACGGGTTTAAGACCCGACCATCTATTGATGTGAGGATGTAGACTGAATAGCTACATAATAGCTATTCAGTCTACATCCTCACATCAATAGATGGTCGGGTCTTAAACCCGTACCATGACAAAAAATTTTTCAATTTTTTTAACGTGTTTGTGACGTCCAGTGTCGACCTTTTATATGTTTTTTTATATGTTTTTAAAAATTCCAACTCCTACAAAATCATAATTGTGAAACTTAAGGAAATGAGATCTCTCCTTTGTAGTGGTATTTAAAAATTGACCATAGCTCTGATGATGGCTTTGTAAAGCCGAAAGCGCTCAGCTAGGAATTGCCTAAAATATACACACTTCAAAAATACTTTTTTGCATTTTCTTTCGACCCTTTATTTTCAACCTATTTATTAATTTTATTTTCGGATATTTCAACGTTTTGTTACTACCAATATGTACAGTGCGGTTTTTAATAGTCCTTCCCCCCTTAACTTTTGAACGGAACAATACATAAATAAAATGTTTCTTTATATTTTGGTTTTATTTTATTCGATTTTATTTAAATCTATAAACAAAATGGTTTGTCTCGCTAGCACGTATTGTACAATTAAAAACAAACTACTTGTGTGACATAAATAAAAAGCATTTTTTAATTTCTATTTTATTTTAATTTAACCTAAGTATGTTGTAGCAAATATTATTTATGTTTGAGAACCACTGACAGAAGGAAGCCAGGCAGGGTCGTTAGTGAGCATTAGTACTTAAGCTACCCTCAACACAAAAGATGGATTAGGCTAAGTAGTAAGAAGTGACGTTCATTTTAATACAAGATTGTAAAGAAGTATGGCATCGATGTTGTGCATTTACCCTGTACAGACTAGTCACTTTGAGACAATCTATAGCTTAAATATTTGCCGATTATGAAAAGACCTTTGACATTATTAATCAAAATGTTGGAAGTCTTGACAGAATGCCAAATTAACTATCGGTATACTAGATAAATATAATTAAGCACATATACCAAAACGCAACAACTTGTGTTAGAGTATGTGATCGCCAAACTAAGAAATTCCCGATATAACGTGAAGTACATCAGAGAGACATCATATCACTGTTCACTATGCTTTTGGAATATATATGTAAAAGGGCAAAACTCACCGAAGGGGGCACAAACATAAATGAAAAAAACTGAGTCACCTCAGCTTTGCAGATGATATTGCGCTAATAGCTGATAGAATAAATGAGGCCAAAAAACTTTTAAATTAGCTCTATCCTTCCTCGTTGGACGGAGGATTAAAAATAAATAAATATATCTGAAACAAAGATGTTGATAAATCTTGTAGTCAGCAAACATATATGCATAGGAATAAGATCCATAGACTAGACAATGGACTATAAATACCTATTTTATGAGAAATCGCAAAGAATATGCTGAGGTACACCGTCGTAAAATACTAATGTGGGCAGTCTAATAGCAACACTGAAGTAGAACTAGGGAGGTCACGTGGCTCTAATAACAGATCAATGATGAACAAAGCGAATACTGGAATGGCATTAAGAGATGATGCCTACCGAAGCAGAGGTCGTCCAGCAACATGTAAGATGGACGATCTAAAATGTTGCCATTAAAACTGGATGCAAAAGGCACAAGATCGAAACAAATGGAAAATTATAAGGGAGATTAAAATACACAATCAATACAACGAGTATCCAATTTTAAAAATCTAGGTTGGTATATTACTGAACAATTAAGTGTAGATAAAGAGATAAAATTAAGAATTGAGATGGTTCATGTTACTTTTTTAAAAGTAAGGTCACTCTTCTGCAGTGACAACTTGGAAATTCCACTTTAAAAATGTATGATTAAATGTTACATCTGGTCAGCGCTGTCTTATATGATGTCGAAGCATGGACCTGTAAAATATCCACGGTTAACCGTTTAGAGGCTTTTAAAGATGGTTGTATAGACGAGCACTAAAATATTGTGGACGGTCTCAAGCGGATAAACGAAGCCGTCTCAAATTACTTTTTTATGATCTGTATTTGTTGTAAAATTCTTGACTAACTCTGCATATAAGACATTGAGAGAACCAAGAATTTAAGAGTTATTTATTCAATTGTCTCTATTGTTAAAACGCTATTTCAGCTAACAGCTGCCGATTTCGTTAGCTCCTCTTTTTCTTTGGCCCTCATGCCAAACGTAGGAATAACTTTGTTTCTCACGAATTGTGTAGATGGTGAAATTGTAATTGGACAAGCGTCTCTTGTTAAAAAATGCACTTATCTCTCTACATGACACAGACATTACAGCCTTTATATCAAAACATTCATTTTCAACACTGGAATCAAGAACATCACGCTATTTTTCTTCACGGAACACCTCTTTTTCATTGACGTGTATCTTGTAACTTGACAATACTTGTAGCATTTTCGTGTTTTCAAAGCAAAAGAATTATGCAATAGATAAATAAACTTTCAGTTAAAAATCAGAAAGATTTCTGTCATGACTTCGCTTCTCGGAGGAGCGGACGTAAGAAGCAGTCGCTTTCATTGTGGAGGTCCGAACTTAGAAGAAAGGGCGAATTCGTTGCCATCTAAAATAGAAAAAAAAAAAAAATTGGAGAGGAAACGTACCTTTGGAGTTAGAGTAGTTTGGTGACAGTATGCAGTAAATAAAATAGTACGAGAGATCTGAGTTGCAATAGGCTGGTGAAAAGTGTAGCAGTTTTTAGAGTTTTTGGGGACATGACATGATTTGGCGTTGATGATGGTATTATTTTTAGTTACAGATGTAAATCGATGGTTACCAGCGCTACCTAGTCTTCAGTACCCATAGATAAGAGGGTTATGTAGAATGTACTCTCTATAGACTAAACTGGTCACGAATTCTAGCGCCATCTACATTTTTGGAAGCCAACTAATCTCCATAAATTGAAAGATCTCTGTATCGTTATGACAATTGCCGTGAAATTCAAATCTGTTTAGCGCCCTCTGGGGTCTTGAAAGCTAACTAATAATTGGAATATCGTCGCTGCTCATGCTAAATTTGATATGTGCATGTTATTAAGTTTTAGTTTTTGCAATAAAAATATTTTTATTGCAAAAACAAAAAATTAACGATTCTTATGTTTGGTTGAAATGGTTCGAGGAGTTGAGTGATAACGAAGGTGGGCCTAATATTAACTACAGAAGTGATTTTGGAAAAAAGACTACGTGACTGAAAGTGAATATAATACGGCTTCCGAACAAAAAAAGAACTGAAAGAAGTAATACTAATGGAAGTCAGAATAAATAAATTGACATTTAAGCGAGGGAGATGGAAACGGGAAAAGATGGAACAAATGGAGGAAAAGAGGCCCTGGAAAAAACGTGTAAACTCGTGGACTTAAAATAATAAAATGTCATTTGCTAGAACCAAAAGGTATTGGTCGAAAAAAAAAGACTGAAATTTACATCTGCAATCTTTTGTTCTCACTTTCATAGATTTTCATAAAGCGTTCGACACGATCAAATTAGACAGCCTTATAGAAGCAATGAATGACAGCAGGATTGACCATAGGTAATAGTGAGCTTATTTATAATATTTACAAAAATGCCACTATGACTGTTAAAATAGACAATAAAACCCGACCAATAAAAATAAATAGTGGAATAAGGCAAGGAGATACATTGTCGCCGAAATTATTCATAAACGGCAATTAGAATATGCCTTTAAGATGATCAATTGGGACCACAGAGGAGTAAACGATAGACGGCGAAAAGCTTAACCATCTCCGTTTCGCAGATGACATTGTCCTTATCACAGATAATTTAGGAGAAGCTACAGATATGTTAAACGAATTGGATTTTTGCATGTTCGAAGGTGGGCCTGAGAATGAACTTGACCAAATCTAAGTTTATGACAAATTTGGTCCCATGACAATATACGTATTTGGGTCATGAAATAAGAATCAGCAGGGATAACCAAACATGTGAGATCCAAAAGACGAATTACTTTAACATGGGCAGCCTTTGGAAAACTGCGAGACACACTTAGGGCCAACATACCAATGCCTCAAAAGAAAAGTGTTTGACCAATGCGTATTACCGGTCATGACCTATGGGGCGGAAACTATGACTTTAACCAAGACCACGGCTTCGAAACTGAGAGTGGCACAGAGACGAATGGAACCGTCTATGCTGGGAGTGACGTTGAGGGACCGAATAAGAAACGAAGATCTGCGAAGAAGGACGAGTATTACTGATGTTGTCAAACGCATAGCGGAACTAAAATGGAACTGGGGCAGGCCATGTAGCGAGAATGCACGATTCACGATGGACGAGCAAAATTACAAATTGGAGGCCAAGAGCAGACAAACGCAGTAGAGAAAAACCACCTCACACGTTGGGGGCCGACGACATCAGGCGTTATCACTAAAAATTGGCAACAAAGAGCACAAAATCGTGAGAATGGAGGAGTTTAAAGGGAGGGCCTATGTCCCAGCAGTGGACGTGATAAATAGAGGCTGGATGATGATGATGATGATGAATCTTTTGTTCGATGAGATGTTAATAAACACAATAGTTTGTTGCACTAATATCTATATAGATAGAACCTGCAATAATCTCTAACGAGATCAAAATGCACAACATACAGATTTAACGAAAATTCGAGCATTTATTGGTATACTGTTCCTTATAGGTTCGTTGCGATCATTCAAGAAAAACTTACACAGTTTCTAGGACAACGCATAGGGAAATGGTCTGGAATCTTGCTACTTATCTATGAGTGAATCCAGATATCGCTTCTTGATACGATGCTTACGGTTTAACAGTGTTATTAATAGAATTACGCAAAAACTCATTGACAAATTGGCACCAATAAGAGATATGCTGAAATTTCTTTTGAACAATTTTCAAGCTTACTTTTCCACCAAGTGAGTACCTCATAGTCGTCGAACAACTTCTAGCATTTAGAAGTAGATACCACTTTAAGCAGTACATACCATGTAAGCCGGCTAAATACGGCCTGAGAGTATTTGCTTTAACTAATACTAAAACAGCTTACACGTTGAATTTGGAAACAGAAACATATGTAGGCAGGCAGCCAGAAGTTCCTTAATATTTAAGCAACTCAAGAGAAGTTGTGTTCCTTTATAGAACCAGTATCTGGATCTAATCGAAATATCACAGACGATAACTGGTTTATCACTATTTATTTGGCGAAAAGGCTTTTGACAGAAAAAAAGTAATTTACAGAGGAACGATGGAAAAAAATTAACGGAAAATACCAAAGGAATTCCCTCCAATATAAAGTAGACTGCGTATTCGGCTTTTACGAATGCTGCACTTTGGTGTCCTATTTTTCGAAAAAGAACAAGGCTGTACTAGTTTTATCCAAATTTTAATAAATATTTCCGCAATAAATACTCTTCACATTTACAAATATCACCAACATATGAACGAGAAGATATCACGTGATTGGTTCTTGCAAAACCTGAGTTGGGAGTTGACCCAACCTTAAATAGAACGTAGCTCTCAAAATCCAAACATTTTAAGGCAGCTACAACAACGTGCAAAACTGCTGCTTGGTATTGAGGAAGATGAGCACGAGCAGCCAGCCGAAGCTAGAACCGGATCACAAGGAAGATGTTATGTATGTAGAAGGATTTAGGATGCAACCACCAGAAAATTCCATTTCAAATGTGGAAAATGGATTTGTGGATACAATTTGAAAGAAATCGGTATAAACGGCCATCAAAACGAGGTTATATGAATATATTATTGTTTACTTGAAAATAAAGTTTTGTTGTTATAATTTTTTGGTTTCCTTTTAATAAATACACTATACTGATTATATTTTCATAGAAAATGAACTAAAAGTCCAAAAAATGGTATTAAATATAAAATATGGAATATGAAATAAAAATGAGTTTCATCTGTCTCTCACGGCTCTAAATATGTCATTCTTAGTCAGGCTGTTAACGGAGGGCTAACTAATTAAACATGATGTCATGTATTTTTACATATTATGTATTTAGTGCAGTGAAGTTTTTTTTATATAGAGTATGTCCCTTAATTTTTTTTTGTATTCCCCAATGATCATTTGTTTTTTTTGTATTCAATCTAAAACTTTTTTGTATGTTCAGTAATAGTTTGTATAATAAGTAATACTTTTTGTTAAAATAATGTATAGGTAATTTTTTTACGTTAATGCCGATTTTATCATCATATTATATATAGCTGAGTTATATATAAGATATTTATAGCTGAGTTAAAGTAGTTTTGCTAAATTTTACTATTTTTATTTTTACTATTTTACAGTTATAAAGGTATTCCATCTAATTTTAGGAGTTTTTGTTTAATACCTGATTTGCCTAATTTTGTATTTTTTGCTTTTTTTTTCGCCATTTGCTACATGCACTTTAAATGTTTATATTTTTATGTTTTTCGGTTATTTGTGATTTCGTTGGTAGCTATGTATTTGAATAAATCTATTATTTAAAATATATGCATGAGCGTATAAGCAGTTAGATATTTAGATGGTTAAGGTTTTGTATTTTAAAATATGAATATATGTTCTTATTTTGCCGTATTGCTTGAGGATATTTTTTAATTTTATGTCAAAAAATTAATATTTAATAATTCTATATAATAACTTTTTTTTCCTTTTATGTAGACATGACTCTGTCTGTTTTTCAATGTGCCTTCAGTAAGTTATCGTTACATCGTTTTCGTGGTATCTTCTATTTCTTACCCAGTTCTTGATGTTCTGCACCTTGTATCTACGTCCTATATCTCTACTTCCAGCTCTGTCCCATAGTGTCTTACCATAAATTTTTTTAAGTGTTTTTATCTCTGCTATTTCTAACATCCTTTTTGTCATCTCTGTCATCTGGCCGTGTTTTTGCCGCGTATGTCATTATTGGTCTGACGACTGTTTTGTAAATTTTGCCTTTTATTTCTTTCCCGATATTTTTATTCCATATTGTTGTATTAAAAAAAACTTGCGGCTCTCTTTGCTCTATTTAATTGATCTTCTACTTCAGTTTTGAGTTTTTCATAGCTAGATAATGTTATGCCTAGATATTTAAACTCCATCACTTGTTCTATTATCTGACCTTCCAGCTCCAATTTACAACTTACTCAAGTTGCTGTTATAACCATACAATTTGGCCTTTTTTAAGAAAATTAACATCTTAAATTTTCTGGCGATTATATTAAATTGGTGCAGGATACGTAGTAAATAATCTTCACTTTGAGAAAGTAGTATTGCGTAGTCTGCATAGCAATTATTTTAAGTTGTTTTTCTCCCATTTTGTGTCCTTTTTTAGTTCTTACTGTTTTTATTATTTTATTCATAATCAGTTTAAATATAGAGGACTCAGAGAATCTCTCTATATATAATATGGAGGATAAAATAAAAATACGAAACTTAGTAAATAAAATCGACGGCACTTTGGTGCGCTGGTAATACTATTGAAAAATAAATATTGGCGATACTAGGTTGGATGAGGCAAACGACGATATTTTGGTCAATACCCAAAAACCGGGAAATTACTAATCAATACTTGATTCTAGTCTAGCGTCGACGGTTACCTTTTGTTTAATACTTAAAGACCCGGGATAGGAGCTCTTGCCAGATCAGTACTTCAGATTGAACTTCGTTCTCTAACGTGGGTCATGCATTTTATATCGTTAGCTGTTGGTTGGCCTGCAAAGAGAGGGTCAGCTGTTGCTGAGTGCTGAGGGTCATTACATGTTGTTTAGCATATCTTTAATATGTTCCTGATTAATATCTGAAATATAATAATATTTGCAATCAGAGCATTGAACTCTTCTATTATATATGAGTTTTTGTCTACGGTACTTGTTATTTCGTCATAAAGACACTATTTTTATGCTTTTTGTTTGCAATATTTTAAACGGTATATACGTACTTCGTGCAATTGCTGGTTTACTAATTATCTGATACATTTCAGAGAGAAACAACAAACTCTTTTAAAATAGTAGATATTGATATAATTTATTTTTAATAGCTATAAACAATGTAATGGAGAAATACAGCAAAATGTATATTGGAGGGACTTGCACTAATAAGGCGTAGTCAAGAAAAATTATATCAGGCTTCCATATTGGACATGCGTCAATCAAGGAACACCTTCATACAATGAGGCTGCGGACTAAGCTGCAGACTCTGTATCAAAGTATCTGAAACAATTAACGATATCTTGTAGTACTTCGAGCTACTAGATCGCAGGCGGCAAAAACGTTTAGTGACTTCAAAAACATGGCGTACCAATCCACTAGACCTGTACAAGCGGGTAGGGGATTCCGGAATTCTGGATTGGGTGTCACGAATAAATGGAGGATGTACAATAACTATAAATAGAAAAAAAAACTCAAAAAAGTTTATGTCTACAAAACATGTAATTGATAAAGAAATAGTAATATTTCTGAAATTATTCAGTCTATCTACTTATCATCGTTTTCTGAAAAATTGGAATATGTTTAGATAATTCTTAGATAACAATTAGAATATGACTTAGCTTATGTATAATTGGGTGTATATACAGTGTTCTTACAGTTTATATAGTAGGCTTTTATGAGATATTTCATTTACACCCGACTAAACCCGACTTTGGAATTAAACTCAAATTTTTAACTAGAAAAAAATTTTCTTAATCATTATTTTGTTCATAATCAATATTAACTGTTTGGAGATACCTCATTTTGTACTGAAATGTCTAGGGTGTATTTTTTGTCCAAATTAAAATACCTAAACCAAGCCAAAGTTAAATATAAAATTTTATTTGAAACCATAAAATCATTTTTGCTTTTTTCTTGTTTGTCTATATGTTTTCTCACACCATTGAAAAAATTTAGTTACAAGAAGTTGTGCAGATTTTGATTACAAACATTTTGGTACCAAACTTGCCCGAATGCTAACTAGTTATGGGTCATGGTTTTCTTTTTGGGGATTCTCGTTTGCACAAATGCTAAAGTTTTTAGGATATACAAATATTATAGATATATTATATATTTTTTTTAAATATCTTACAGCCCTTCAAAGTTTTCTTAGAAAGTTATTAAGAAGTTTTATTGTTTAAATAGTCTTAAGTTTCCATGAAGCAATTGTAATAAATACTATTTATTTTAACTGGATAATACTTTTTCAGGAACTAAAATGTTAAAACCTTGAAATGATAAAATCTCAATATAATCTACGTTGCCATCTGAAAAATAATATGCAATTCACATTTATAATTTTATTTCTGACTTTCGCTCTTTCCATCTCATTCATGAAAGAACAATATAGTTTCGGAATGACAGTATATATCATTTCTAAATATTGAGTATATTCTAAACCAGCACGAAGTGGGAACTATCACTTACAAATATCTGAAAACAGGACACGCTTGTCAAAATAGTCTGTCAGTAGAGGAAATGAGAGAATTATTACATTTTGAACAGATTCGGAAAAACATGTGGTTCCCACTTTGCACGTGAACTTAAAGGGGATAGTTTGTTTTGCCTTAAAACCATTTACTTCCTGATGATATTTTAATACAATGGTATTTTTTTTTTCTTTAATGATGTAGTAGTTAAATTAAATGTTAATAACTATTTGCAATAATAAGTTTAATTTAAAATATGTACATAATATGTTCAGTATTCAGTTTAGTGTTTAAATATTATTCAGATACCATATGCTCATGCCATCGGCATATGGTATCTGAATTATATTTACGCTCACAAGACGATGTTGATTTTTCTTGATGGTAAAATTACCGTACACTGACTTTATTCCGTTTAATTTAAGTCAGTATTTAGTGCACCTGTCCGTTAACAGAAATTTGCAATTTTTTGTTAAGTCTAAATGATTATCACCTACAGCTAACATGTCAGTATCATCAGAAAAAAATATCAATACCCAGTGTATTACTAGCCCTAACAGATTAACTTGTAGTACATCTGCATTGATTTAGTTTAGTGTCTAGTAGACTTTTTCTCGTTTAACCCTACAGAAATTATGATTTAAATAAATTGATTATTTTCTTCGCAAACCTTTGTTCAATTTATATTTAAATCTTTTAATTGTAATTCTATGGTCCTTAAGTGACTTTTAAGAAATTCAAATTAATGTGACTGAATTCGATCTTCACCTTTTATGAGAGGTCTTTGAGGATTATTTGTTTTTATGCTAACGTCACAAAGAATCATTATAACCTTTCCTACTTTTCGTATCTTGGAAATATATGTTAATCTGAGCGAAGCTTTGATATGATACTTACTATGGCTTTTCTACAGAATTTTTTTAATAATTTTTCGGTATTTAAATCAAAACCAAGTACTTTTGTGGAATTCATATTTTCTTTAATTTCGTTGGCCACTTCTTTTAGATTTAACAAATATTATGTCATCATTTATGATCATCAGTTAATTTGAGATTCAATATAAAGCTTGCTGTATCCCAAGAACCCAGTACCTCCTCTAAAAATTGATATAATTTGCAATGGAAAAGAAAATGAAGATAATCAATCCACAATTCGACCATAAAGACATATATCAAATAACGTGGATATCCCAAGATGGGCACAGTAAAAATCAAATCGATCACATTTTAATAAAAAATAAACATGCCAGAGTTACCAGAGATTGCAGAAGTTATAAAGGTGCAGATACCAGTAGTGATCATATATTGGTAATAGCTAAACTTAAACAAGATCTACCTGTAAAAAAAATGTATTAAAAGACAGAAAGAAATATAACGTAGCCTTACTAAAGGACCTACAAGTGGCAAAGAGGTTAGAAAATGATATTAACGCAAGATTAGAGGAAGACAAATTAATGTCTGATACTTTGGAAAAAGAATGGAGTAGTAGAATAGGAAGAAGAGAAGAGTAGATCTAAACATCAATGACAGAAGAAGCTAATGTTTGCTTAGGAAATACAGGAGCAAAGAGAAAAGAACACTGGTTCGACAAGGAATGTAAAAGAGCAATAATGCTAAGATATAAGGCAAAGTTGGAAAAGGACAATAATGAAATACAAGAAGTGAAGAGAAACAGACAAACAAATAACACGCAAACAGTTTTTTGGAGAAATAAAGAAGGACTGCTCCTGGAAATGCTACAGAGAAATTAAACAGATAGGTGCAATATGTTAAAGAACTGCTAAATCATTAAGAACAGATGCAAACACATGGTCCCAGAGGCAATGGGCCAGTCAGAGGATAATGATAAGGAGTACGTAGAGGAACCAACAGAACAGGAAATAAAGAGAACAATAAAATGGCTTAGAAACAGTAAAAACGCAGTGAAGAATGGAATTGCGGCAGAAATTTTAAAGGAATATATTGAAGGTCGACCTTATATTCTTGCAACATAGGATGAAACAGTTAAAACATATGTGCGACAGATAATACACAGCTTCTTTTTTAATAATGATATGCTCACTTTAAGTAACATTTTAAGTGAAATTAACAACCGCTTAGATCTTCCAAAATATGTGTCGTTCATTATTATATAAATTCTTTAAGCAAATCAATTTGAATTTGAAGTAAGTACAAATATGGGTACGGACTGGCCTATTAGGAGTGAACTTGTACGTATCGCTCTGTAATTTAGTATTTTCTCAATTTATTACTGTAAATACAAGTCTTTAACAGTATTTAATCACTAATAGTGATAAACAAACAGTTGTGTATCAATTGGTAATATTTTCTTCATTGCTGCATGCAACGTGTTCAAGGCAACAAGCAAGTATTGCAATATTTATAAACAATTGTCTAGTTTTTTTGTTTTCAACCTACTGATAAGAAAGCAATTAATTCTGCCAAGAGCGAGCTCTATGCTTTTGGCAATATAGGCAATATTGTTGTTTGCGGACATTTCAGAAGAAATAGATACATTAATCTTAATCACTCCGTTGCTTTTGACTACAAAAGCAACTAAATTATGAATAGTAAATCTACAGTTAATACCACAGCAATGCCTTCATCCAGTAACACCGAATCTTCAACATATACATCTTACGTAGCTGCCATAAAATCTAGACCCAAGCCTTCCTTCCCTAAAAAGGAGCAAGCCATTATTTATCACTCAGAAGAAAATCTAAAACTATTCGACTATGTAAAATCCACTGGGGATATTGTTGGCCTTAAAAATATAATATTTGCATCTCGAATCTCAAACAACCGGATCTGCATATACTTAAGCAAAGTTGAGCTTGTTGACCAGCTTATTTCCAACAATCCTATTATTAAAATAAACGGTTTAGACCTACCTATTAGAAGATTAGTTACTCCAGCAAAACGTATTATAATTTCGAATGTCTGTCCCTCAATTCCCAATGATCTCGTTGAAAATGCTTTAAACAACCTTAGTTTAAAACTAGCTTCTCCCGTCTCTTTCTTAAAAGCTGGAATTCAAGAAGATGAATATAGCCATATCCTTTCATTTCGAAGACAAATATACATAATTCCACCTACTGACAATTATGAGCTTCAGACCTCCCTAGTTATCGAATTTGATTCCACACCATACCGTATATTTCTATCTACTGAAAGAATGGAATGCTTTATTTGTAAGCAAGCTGGCCATACAGCTGCAAATTGTACAAACTACCAAAACATCAATGTTCTTCAATTTGCCGATGAACAACCATCGGCAACAAAAACCTCATCAACTTTAGAATAAATGCCCCACGAACCCATACAAGGACAAAAAAGGGCACTTTCTAGCCCACTTAGTACACCCGACCCCCACTCGCTTGACCAACTTGTATCTAATCCTCAAATTGAAAATTCGCCATTGATGCCTCCTTCTAAAGACTTTCAAGAAAAAAGCACAAGACACGTAAAGAAAAAGTCAAAAATGGATCCCACAGATAAATCCAAAATATTAGATGCATCAAAGCAAATAATCAAAGATCTGTACACCAACAGCCCACAAAGCTTCTCTACTCCACCAGATAATCTCATAGCCTTTCTTGAAAACGCCCCATCAAGTAGTAACCTCACAATAGAAGCCAAGCAAATAACTTCTGACATAAATTTACTTTTATATGACATGTATGCAATTTACCCACATCTAACCACCAGATCACTAAAAAATAAGTTCACAAGAATATCAAAAAAGCTCAAACAGGAATTACTTTCAGAATTAGACGACACACATAGCCTAGTGTCACAAACATCTTTCGACACTTCTGACGATGATGACACAACCGAACATTCCCAACACTCCGAAAAATCCAATCATTAATACTTTTTACACTTATAGAATGGAACTGTGATGGATTCTTTTGCCGCTTAGAAAGAATCCAACAACTAATAAGAGACACCAATCCAAACATAATATGCCTACAAGAAACCAATTTCAAACAAAATTAAAATATTGTTCTTAAGGGGTATGGAGGATATCATCACGTAAGAAGAGAATGCCTAAGAGCAAGTGGAAGAACCTCAATTTTTTATCAAAAAGGATGTCTATTCAACACATCTCTCTTTAGTTACAAACCTAGAAGCAATCGCAGTAACCATATGGTGCCCTAAAAGAATAACTATCTGTAGAATATATATCCCACCAAGTTACAATCCTATTGAAGCTGAACTAGTAGACTTAATTTTTCAACTTTAGCAGCACCATTACCATTACTAATCGTTGCGCGTTGGAGACTTTAACGCCTACAATACTGCATGGGGTTCGCAAACCACGTACGGCAGAGGAAAAGTTGTAGAGAACATACTAAACATCACCGACACTTGTTTTCTAAATAATGATTCTAACACATTTCAATATTTCAACAGGAAGTTTCTCAGCAATTGACCTAAGCCTATGCGACTCCAAAATATATCCTTCTCTAACATGGAATGTTGTTGATGATCTATATGATAGTAACCATTTTCGCATCCTCATAGCAAATAATGAAGAAAAATCACCAGGAATAGCAACAAAGTGGAAGATTTCTAATGCCGACTGGGCAAGTTTCAGTACTGAAATAGACCGTCAAATGGAACAAATTTTCTTCTCTGGAAATATAGATGATGTAGATAATTTTAACAAATTTATTATCTCCACTGCTAACATTTACGTAGGAAAAAGTATAATAACTTCTACAAGAAAATTAACACCTTGGTGGAATGAACGTTGCGCAACTGCTGTAAAAGAATACAAAACTGCTCTTCATAAGTACCGCCGAAACAAAAGTGATGAAAATCTCATATGTTTTAAAAAACTTAGAGCCAAGGCGAGATATATCTTAAAACAAAGTAAAAAATACTCATGGAAGAACTACGTCTTCACTTTGACTCATAATACTGCCCCTTCTCAAGTCTGGAAGAAAATTAATCAAATGCGGAAAAAATACGCACACAAGAATTCCAGCTCTTTTACATCAAAGTAATTTAGTAACCGACGATCAAGATATCGTTAATGTAATTGCCGATAATTTCTATTAACGGTTTCAAAACAAAAATGCGCCCAAAGAAACAAATCCTCCGGTACAGTATCCTTCCCAATCTTTTAAATTTGACTCTACTCTCTTAAACACTCCGTTTACACTACAGGAACTCTTAAATATTCTTCCAACTTGCAAAAATTCAGCTGCAGGTCCCGACAACACCCCCTTCATATTTTTTAAAAATCTTTCCATATCTGCCCTTAAGAAACTTCTTATATTGTACAACATAATATGGACCAATCAGAAATTTCCAATTCTATGGAGAGAATCTATCGTTATACCAATCAAGAAACAGGATATGTCACCGACTAATCCAAATCTTTACCGTCCTATTTCACTAACATGCACCCAGTGTAAGCTGCTAGAAAAACTAATAAACAAAAGACTAATATGGTTTCTAGAAAAACACAACATTTTAGATTCAGCTCAATCCGGATTTCATCCATACCGAAGCACGGCTGACAACTTAGTAATGTTACAAACAGAAATCACAACCGCTTTTCAAAACAAGCAAGATTTAATAGCAACATCATTTGACATCGAAAGCGCCTTCGATATTCTATTACGTTCTACTGTATTGACCAAATTAAAAGAATGCAATATTACGGGAAATACATTATCTTTTATCGAACAGTTTCTCTCTGGACGCAGCTTGAAAGTATTAGTTAACGGAAAAGCTTCTTCAATTTACGTTCAGGAAAACGGAGTACCCCAAGGATCAGTTCTAAGTTCCACTTTATTTATAATAACTATCAATGATATTTGCAAGAATATTTACAACCCAGTAAAATACAACTTATATGCTGATGACCTGATTCTATATTGCCGCGGTAAAGATACGCTAACAACTACAAACTTAATCCAAAAAGCAGTAAATGAAATAACTTCTTGGTCTATAAATTTTGGTATAAATTTCTCTGCTGAAAAATCAAAAGTACTCAAATTCAGTCGAAGAACACGTAGCGTATTATTACCTCAAATTACATTAAATGGTATTTCACTCACGGTAGCTAATGAACACAAAATGCTGGGGTTAATTTTTGATAGTCGACTAACATGGAAACCACAGATTACAATCATTAAATCTAATTACTTAGCTAGATTAAATTTATTAAAATCTCTAGCAAACCATCACTGGGGAGCTGATAAAGACATCCTAATTAAGGTATACAGATCTCTCATTCGTTCTCGACTAGATTATGGGTGCTTTGTATATATGTCAGCCTTAAAGACTGACATATATACAGGACTCTTGATATTATCCAGAATACCGCATTACGAATATGCCTCGGAGCTTTCATATCCAGTCCTGCCGAAAGTCTTCACTGTGAAATAGGTGAACTTCCCCTTACTCTCCGCAGACAACAACTACTTCTGACATACTTTGCTAGAGTATCTTCGAATCGAAACAACCCTATATATAAATTAATCTACAAACCCTACAACTGTGAACCCAACAATAAATATCAAACACTGCCTCAAATTTTACTTCCCTTCACACGACCTGTTGATTTTTCAATAAGAGATACCCAAATTCTATCATCAACTCCTCCTTGGAATAAAAGCATTCTAAAAATTAACCTTTTGCTTAAAAATTTTCACAAAAATAAAACTAACAGCCAAATTCTGAGACAAACTTTTTTAGAGCTGGTCAACACAAACTCATATGACGAGATCCTTTACACAGATGCATCCAAAACTGAGACAGGAGTCGGATACTCTGTAACAACTGCAAATAATATAATTCAGAAGTTCTGCCTTCCACCATCCACCTCAATCCATACGGGAGAGTTGTACGCCATCCTGCAAGCATTAAAATGTCTATGCAATCAAACTAATGCCAAGATCACTGCAATATGTACAGATTCGATATCCTCCATCGACTCGATCAAAAATATATATTCCGGACATCCATTAGTTCATGCCATACATGAAACAACAAACTGTCTCACTTCTTCTGAAACAAACGTAACAATAATCTGGATTCCTTCACACGTCAGGATTTTAGGTAATGAAACTGCTGATACTGCTGCGAAGAAAGCAACCACAACCAAATCAGACATCAAACCCGTCCAACTACCATCAGATCTAAAACTACTTTTCAGATCACAAATCAAAAAGTCCTGGCAAAATCAATAGAAAAGTTCAACCTCAAAACTACACAAAATGCAACCTACCATCGAAACCTTTCAGCTGTATAACTTAAGTAGAAGAGATAAAGTAATCGTTCGCAAGCTAAGAATTGGTCACACATTGCTGACACATGGACACCTGATGACTTCGGAGAAATTATCTGCCTGTGAAAAGTGTAGTGAATCATTAACAGTTCAACATATCCTTACACAGTGTGTCGAGTACGAGCAAGCACAAAAAAATACCCTATACATGGTCAAACAAATGTGATCCTCAGCCAATTGAATCTTATTCCGAATATACTAGATTTCCTTCGAGAAACGAATTTGTATCACAAAATTTTTTTATTTTTTTCTTTTCGGTTTTTACTTTGTCTTTTACTCTCTTTATTTTAATGTAATGTAAAATTAATTTATTGTAAACTATAATTATATTGTAATGTAAAATTTATTGTACCAAAATTGACCCAGTGTCAATAACCTTGTAGTTGAGATACAATAAACTCAATAAAAAAAATATATATATGGGTATGTAAATATGGGTTAGCTATAAATTATATAGTAAAATTATCTAAAACATTTTATAGGTTTCATTTTTATAATCAGATTATTGTTACTATTAAATAGTTTTTGTAATTAAAATTTATGAGCTACATGAGAATTGTAATAGTACCCTTCTTGTTTGATCAAAATATTTTTCCTATTTATAGACACAAGTACAACAGCCTTTGTGCTACATGTTTTTGGAAACATACCAGTTTACAAATATTTTCATTTTAAGTATCACGTACTTATATTTCACTGTTTTCATTTAAAGATATTGTACTTGGTATGTTTGATGATGAGTATTCTAAGTAATGATCTCATAAGGTAAGTTATTAAAAAAATCAAGTTTAAGTTTTTATTTGTATGCTCTAGTGGAATGTTGTCAAGTATTTTGGTTCAACAGATATAAAAACATGGAAAGGGAAGAAAAGGAAAAAAAGGATATTTTTTACTTAACATATAAGCAGATTCTTTACAGCAAATATTATATAGCATAAATATAGATTGTTTATCTTACTGTTTATAGGATGATTGATTTATTGTCTATATTATGAATGTCTTACCATAGTTATTTTTTAGGGGAAATTATTCAAATAATGGTTTATACATTAGGCTGCTGACCACAAACAAAACTTCAGTCTAGATTCAGTCTTTGCTAAAAAATTAAATCAAGAAATTCAAAATGGTGTAGTTGTCCATGAACCTCACCAAGATATAAATGGAGAGGATATTTTGGAAGACTAATAAACTTATTAAATTTTTATTTTTACATTCATCCCGAATATATATTATGCACACAATATTATATAAATCGATTTCTGACTCTGTAAGTTGTTTTTGTAATAACTTGGACTTGTGAATAGTATTTAATGTAATATTTTTCTAGATGATATTTATAATAGATACAGTACAGTGTTTATA
>OU898276.1:137657200-137734700 GCA_918026665.1 Diabrotica balteata
CGTGGAAATACTAATTTCAGGGCTTTCTTGTGTAGTTTTGGATTTAACGTTTTATTAATTGTTAGTTCGTTGTATCAATTGTTTACTGCTATTTGTTACTGATATTTAATTCTGTCTCAAAGTTGTATTTTGACATCGGAATTTATGTTAATATATGTAACATACTATGATAGGCTGCCAGTTTATGTTGTGTGGGATGGGATGATGAATTGTGTATAGTCGTGTCAGTAGTATTGGTAGTATGGGTAGGTTTATTAAATATGGAGAAGTCATGTTTGTTTTAAGTCTCATAATTTTTAAATATAAAAGTGTATGGATTGATTTTGTTCTGTTTCTATTGTAAATTCAATATGACTATTAAGTGAATTATTATACGATAAAAATTGGTTGCTATATATAAATATAAAATAAAACCTTAACCAAATATATTAAAAACAAAAAGAGCCAAAATAAAAAACACTTACACAGTGGTGTGTACAAACTTAACTGTGGTGACTGCCCAAAAACTTACATCGGTCAAACAGGTAGAAATTTTAATAAACAAATAGCAGAACATAAAAGGGCTTTCAATAATAGAAAAACAGATTCTACATACGCACTTCACGTTCTAAATCATAATCATTCTTTTAATAACGAATTTGAAATTCTTCACATTCAAAATAAAGGCCTTAAGCTCTCTTTGTTAGAATCTATGAAAATCAACAAATTAAAAAACACAGATATACTTCTGAATAACCAACTTGAGACAAACGGTTCTCCCCTCCCCAACCTATTTCATTAAAGACTATAAAGTGTAAATGTATGCTAAAAATAGATTACTTGAGAAAGGCAATCAAACGAAACAGCTGTAGTGATAAGAATTTAAAATAAATTTTGTGGAAATTTTGAAAACAAAGTTTTCAGTGTCTTATTGTTACATAAAATGAATTTCCATCAATGAACGGTCGAATCCATCAACTAAAAACATAAGATTTTACAAAAAATTTTAGGAAAACTGTGACAAAGTTTCTTTGTAGCTTAACGAAGTTTTATTTAATATTCTAATTATTCTTTCAGGGAAAGCGTTACATGATGGTACACAAAATATAACGTCGGACTAGGAGTCCGCATGTAGAAAAGTTCCAAAGAATAAATATTTTCGGAAAAACGGCCTGAGAACTTGTCGATTCTTTAACCCTCCATTACTCGCACCTCAAAAAATTACGCCATCACTCGTGTGTTAGATTTTATCTAACATATGGATATAAGTGGACGAAGACCTAAAACACGTGAAGTTGAGGGACTGGAAAAGAAAAGCACAAAATAGAAGGGAATGGAGAAATATTGTCCACCAGGTCCTTCAGAGTAGTTAAGAATGTTGTATATACATATTTAAGTTAAAGTTTTGTTTAAATAATTGAAATTAGTTAATATTAGGCTTATGTTTACAAAAATTGACCTAGGCCTTAACGGCCTGTTGTGCTTAAAAATAAATAAATATGGATATAGGTCAAATAAATGAGTCATTAGTACTTATTGGTTAAGTTTATTCGCTATTAACTCAAAAAAAAAAACAATAAAATTATACCTTTGGAAACAAAGCTGCAAAAAAACTACTACGTAAACTAAAAAATATACACATTACCCTAGAAGAAAACAATTAAGGGGATTTATTCCAAAAAAAATATACGCATTACGCATAAAATTAGATTTCTTCCTCTTCGAGGCACTGATGGAAATTTAAATTTGTTAAACCAGTGTGCTCTTTACATATCGGCAACTTACAGTTAGTACAATAACGTTGGGTAAACCTGTTCTTTCTTACAGGGCAAAAAGAACATCTTGGTTTTATAGTTGGAGTTGCCCCTTGAGAAAATGATGAATGAGACATTAAAAGTTGTTTGCCAAGCTTTGCAATGTAGCTTCTTCGAGATGTTACAATATTAGTGTTATTGTTGTAAATGATGTGGCTGTTTATAGTTAAAATATTTAGTAGGCTGCAAAAAACAGTGAACGGCCAGCGATTGCTAAATCGAGTCACCGAGTATTCTGCCTTAATTTTATCAAAAACATTCACTCCGCCATTTGTGAGGTTGTAATCAGTAATAATCTCTGGCTTCATGGTATGCTCTTTGGTATTTTCATCAATAAAACCATCGCTGTGTAGTGTTGAAAGTAGTAGTACATTCTTAGTTTTTTTTTTGGCACCTATGATACAAGTACACATTTGTTTCCATTATCACCATATGCAAACATGCTACTATATAAAGGTCTTCCTTTTACGTTTGTCAACTTAGGGGGAATTTGTTGTTTGTTTTTACGCAAAGTACCTATCGTTGTCAAGCAATGATCTTTAAATAAAAAGTTGGCTAAGGGTACAGAGGAAAAGTATTTATCCGTAGTTACATTTCGACCGGTTCCACTTATGGGTCGTATAAGTCTTTTTGCTACACCAGATGCATAGTTGGGTAGTTGATATGGTCCTTCAGGTTGTTTGCCGGGGTAAATTTCGAGATTTTGTGTGAAAAATGTTCTAGCGTTCACCACCAAGGCGTAGATCTTGATTTCGTATTTCGCTGGCTTATTGGCTATATACTGTCTAAATTTGTATCGACCACGGAATGCTTTCAACATTTTATCTATGGTTACATAGAATCCAAGAGTTCATATATTTCTCAAATGGGTGCGAGATTATCAATTAGTAAATTTTCTTGCCTCTTCGTGCCGTTGTCAAATCTTACAGCTTGAATTATTTGGTAAAATCTTTTCTTGGACATAGTAGCTGCAAAAATATCAGAGTTCATCAGTATTTAAATGTTGTGATCTCTCGACCACAGCAAGGAACAAAAGTCCGATAAATGTTTGCATTTCCTCGTAGTCAACAGCAGGACAATCCGTAGGGCGAGTATAAAACACTCTCATCATATCCAGTTTTTGAGTTGTATATTTTACAATATTATTGATCATAGCATCCAAAAAAATAATTTTCAGCATTCTAATATGGTTTGGCGCCTTTTGATTTTGCTTTTACCCCAGGTAAGTTCGTAACAACATTACAAGCTTTGATCTTACCTTGGAAGCGTGTTTCTTATGTTTCAACCACGGGTTTTATCTTTGCCATAAAATCTTGGATAACTATCATCTTGGCCGTTTTCTTCCATAGCATCTTTTGGATCACTGGGTAGATCTTGTGTGGACTACTGAGAATCCTTATCAGAATCTAGTGGTTCCACATCGCTGTCTATCTCTTCATGTCATTTTATTAACTGGTTTTCCATTTTCTTGTCTATTTCTGGATGTTCAACAATCTATAGGTATTTTGCTAAAAATCTGATCTCTCTCAAAAAAGTGATCTCTCTAAAAATCAACACAAGCCAACATTCGCGTAGTTAGATTCTTTCTAACTAATTTGAACTAACAACAACTGCTGTCGGCTATAAGATAATAGGTACTTCCACCATTATTTAACATAGTCTTATACTTATACTTATATTTAACATAGTCTTCATAGGAGTATTTCTGATTGCAGAACCCAAAAGAAGCAATATTTCGAAAATTATGGAGAAATATTTAAAAATGTTAAATTTCTTCTAATGATGCGAGTAATGGAGGGTTAAATATATAATTAAAATAGACAACAGAGACTCAATAAAAAACAAATGTTTGAGTTGCGCAAGATAGATACATGAATGAACTGAAATAAGTCAATTTTCGCTGCTGTCTTGGGAAATACCATCATGTATACAGTAGGAGCAAATGCATTTTGCGTGTTCTAAGCATACAAATTTTTGGCATTTTTGACAGGTATAACTGGTTGGCCATTTTTATCTACTACAATAAAAACATTGATCTCGATGATTAGGTTGTGGATTTGGGGCAGTAACAATTTCTTCTTCAATACGAAAATTTTTTTTATTCTTGACCTAATTGATCTAGGAATAATAAAAATGATCGTTTACTAGTTCCACACCAAGAGATTCTAGAAAATGCCTTCTAGTCAATTTATCTATCTCATTAGATTTATATTTGTTAATTACAAATGAATTGATACTGGCTACATTTATTGCAGAATATAAAATTACCATAGGCCATCGGCGACTGGCTCGAGCACAATTGTAGGAGGCACACATTTTATGAACTGGATCTACTTCTCCTTTGGATTTATTATAGTCAACGATGATTTCTGTCTTGCCCGTTAATTCCTCTAGCTATTCTTTGTGGTGCATTGTTAAGAGTAAAATAACTTTGTTGTTTTTTCGGGGTATATATACACAATCCTACATTTTTCTCTAAAAGCAAACATACCCGTTTTTTCTGGCCTCTTAGGATCAGTTAATTGAGGTGACAGCTCTCTTTTGATTTTTCTCATATTGCCTATCATAGTCAGATGTTATTTGTTCAACAGAAGATCGGCCATTCTGAGGCTCGGAAAAGATTGCCCATTGTTACATTTCTGTGAGAATCAGATGTAGGATTGCAGAGGCGAGAAACGACGGAAATATTGCTCGTATCAACTTTATCTGGGCCAGATGGCTCCAACGTACACATCTCGATCTGCGGTATAACGAAACTTAACGTCTACTAATGCTACTACTATAACATCTAAAAAAGCAGAAAATAAAAAGAGATAATGTAACGTTGTAACATGACGTTTAGTATATAGAGTACTAAATTTCCTAAATATGTTAACTTTTGTTTTTATCTGCATGACATCCATATAAATATTTCAAGTAATAATCTTTAATCTATCGAGTTATACGACAAAACAGAGATTCCTTTTTAAATCATTTCGTCTCCAGTTAATATAGAATATGTAGGACATGTATTCTTTCATTTCTAATATCGGCATTGTTCAATAAATAGACCAAGCAGAACGGGTACACATAAACTAAAGTGTCATGATGCTATTCAGGATGTAGGGATAAAAATTAAACCATTTTGAATTTATACTTAAATTTATTTATTTATTTAGCGTATTGACGTTAACAGTACGATTAATATACGTATACAAATACTAAAATAAAATGGAACTAAATATTAAAGTGTAATTTAACAAATATTTAACAGCTTTTGGTAACCATACCACACAAAGTCCTGGAAATTACCATATTGTACACGATATGAGCAGACTGATATACAAGGATTTATGGTCTGTACAGGTGATCCCAAATCGCACTGTGGATCTTCCGCATGACTCCATTTGATCAGCGAATCCGAAAGCCTCGCACAGATGGACCAGGGCAGATTTGTTGTGATAAAGCCTTGAGCTATGGTGGATATCTGGAAATAGTCTGATTCTATCTGTTGACCATTCCTAATGTATATCATAAGTATCACCAATTTTTCGAACAGTTTTGATTGGAGGGTTTCTAGATCTCAGTCGGTGGTGCTCTTTTGTGATATGTGGTATATCTTAATGCATTGGTAAATGTACGTGGGAGCAATATTACTCCAAATAAAAATCCATCTCACTGGGGTTGATTTTATTATTCCAGCGATTATTCTTATGGTTTAAATTAGATGGACATATATTTTGTTGGTATGTGCACTATTTAGTCATACTGATCCACAATATTCGGACACTAAAAAAATCAAAGGTATCGCAAAAATCCAAAGTGTATTCGCAGAAGTACTCCAAGTTGTTCCAGCAAGTTTTGTTATTACATTTTTAGTAAGTGAGAATATAAGTTCATAATACTGGTGTATAGGTAGATTTTATTCTAATAAAATTGTAGGCTACTGGTTTTGGGGCTTTCAATATATCTCCCATACAAAAGGTAAAGTCAAAACTAAAGTAAATCAAAATTATGCCAGCAACTACAACCTTCATTGTGTAAGAAAGTTTACATACAATATATATATATATATATAATATATATATATATATATATATATATATGTATATATATATATATATGTATATATATATATATATATATATATGTAATATATATATAATATATATATAATGTTAACTTTATAAGAAATGTGCATTTAATTGATACGAAAATTGGCACAACATAAAATATATCGTAAGTGGCAATTTTTATAACCAGTTTGATGAAAACTGTACAATCTCGTCAGTCATAAACTATTTATTTATAGTAATGTACATTTAATCTATATTCAGAGGAAATATTTAGTGAAGCCTTGGAAAAATGCGAACATGGAATACTTCTAAATGGAGAACGCCTAAACAACATCCGTTATGCAGACGACACCGTTATTTTTGCAGACAGTTTGAACAGTTTACAGCAACTAATAAACAAAGTAAATGAAGTAAGTGAAAGATTTGGACTTCAAGTAAATATAACAAAAACTAAATTTATGATCATCAGCAAAAATAAAGTTAGAGACGCTCAACTACTTATCAATAATACACCAGTGGACCGAGTAAAATAGTATAACTATCTTGGAACAACAGTAAATGAACAATGGGATCACTCACAGGAAATAAAATGTAGAATAGAGAAGGCTAGGAGTGCATTCAATAACATGGCCAAACTCTTTAAAAGCCACAATCTTAATCTGGAGATAAAAGTAAGGCTCCTACGATGTTATATCTTCTCAATATTGTATTACAGAGTTGAATCCTGGACACTAACTGGAGCAATGGAGAAAAAACTTGAAGCCTTCGAGATGTGGCTATACAGGCGAATTCTAAGGATATCATGGACAGACAAGATAACCAACGAGATCGTATTACGAAGAGTGGGCAAAGAAAGAGAGGTGATGTATACCATTAAAAGGAGAAAGTTGGAATATCTCGGACATATAATGAGAAACAGCACTAAATACAGATTACTGAAGGTAATCCTACAGGGTAAAGTATTCGGAAAGCGAGGAATTGGGAGAAGGAGAATATCATGGTTGAAGAACCTGAGGAAATGGTTCTCCACAACAACAACGAACTTATTTAAAGCAGCAGTTAATAAAATAATTATAGCCAGAATGATTGCCAATATTCGGAACGAATAGGCACTGAAAGAAGAAGAATGTACATACAATTTAAATCAAAATTAATATTTAAAGTTTAAATTATATAAAAGAGTTAGAACGTGCATATCACAGACAAAAAAGATCTCCTTGGATATATAACACTATAGTTCACCATTATTCGGAAATGCTTATAAAAACAATGAAAAAACCAATAATACCGTATATAAAGGACTTGATGTAGTATTGGAAAATTTTACCTGCATGCCAGGTGAGTTTTGAAGTCAGGACAAAACCAAAATATTTTCGTTGGACAGATCTATAGCAATACTCCTGGATTTATACAAACAGGGAACTATTATTTTTTTTTTATTAAATTTACGTGTCTCGACGACTATGGTCATTGACACGGGAACAAACAAAATCGGTATTTACAATATATGATTAAGCTACAGTTTTGGTACTTTTATAAAATTCGTAAGTCCCTTAAAAAAATAATCAAAGAGTTCATTGAACCAGGTGAACTAAGTATATCACTAAGGGTACCACTAATGTTATGCCGTCGTCGGGTGGAGCTGAAAGTACTGCATTCAAGTAGGATATGCTGTATGGAAAGCCACGTGTTGTTGCAGCGTTCGCAGACTGGTGGATTTCCAGAACTCATGAGGTAACCATGCGTAAGACGAGTGTGTCCTATTCTTATTCGTCTGATTATGGCTTTATCCCTTCTTTTTTGTATGGGAATTTGCAGTGGTCGAATTATTGGTTGTATTTGATGTAATTTGGATGTGCTTCTACTCCATTGATATTGCCAATTTTCCAAAACTGATTGCCTGAAGAGATATTTTAGGTCCTGACGGAGCTGTATCCTTTCGACTGGATGATCAGATCAATTAGCTTCTTTCGCCGCTTGGTCCGCTTTCTCGTTACCAATAACACCTACGTGCGAAGGAACCCAGATTATGGAGACTGAGGTGCCCGAAGTTAACAGCTGATGACAGTGAGCGTGTACCTTATTGACTATTGGGTGTTGTGATCTTAGGGTTTTTAGTGAATGTATCGATGACAGAGAGTCGGTGCATATGGCTATACGTTTGCTGCTTTTTGGTGTGACTTCTAGCGCCTTGTTTATTCCATATAATTCCACTGTATGTATACTGCAGATAGTAGAGAGGCGAAATGATGCTATTGTTTCATTTGT
This sequence comes from Diabrotica balteata, assembly GCA_918026665.1. NCBI lineage: Eukaryota > Metazoa > Arthropoda > Insecta > Coleoptera > Chrysomelidae > Diabrotica > Diabrotica balteata. Next base: position 137,665,317 of record OU898276.1, read on the forward strand.
TGTAGTAACAGCACAGCTTGTACCATGTTCATCTTTACTGGCGTCTGTGTATAAGATTGTATCAAACTTTTCCATGTCAATCATTTTGTTGAACTCTTGTCTAAAGATACTAATGGGAGTTTCCTTTTTGTCGTATCTACATAGACTAATGTTAAAACTAGGCTGCTTTCTGGTCCAAGGCGGGGTATGAGGGATACAGATCGGGGTCATATGTGAAAAATCTGTGTTGTTAATTAACTGGTGTAATTTGCGGTCAATTGGGAATACAGACCTAAGTTTTTCTGTTGGCTTTATTACTGTGTTTCTGGCAACAAGCTTGGCAGCTGGATTTGAGGGGTTGGCAGAGACCTTTGCAAAGTAATTCAGAAGTAGTCTTTGTCTCCTATAGGTCAGTGGAGGTTCATAGTCTTCAACATGAATGCTTTCAGATGGGCTAGATCAACTATTATTTATGATGTACTAAAACCCGAGTTTATAGTACGCGCTTGTACTGGTTATGTCTCAGAAACACTTCGACGATATAATCACCCTTATACAATTTGTCTAGATTATGGAGAACACCATGACAATAATCGAGTGTTTAACTCTTTCTACGAGGCGGTCAGGATTAAACGACTCTGGTTAATTTGATTGCAGCAGTTCGTGGAGTTTTGCACTGACAGCACTGTGTAGTCAGCTTAACATTATATTGGGTAGGGGTCTACCATTTATTTTTATGGCTTTTTTTGCAACAAGTGCCCTTTGGAAGATGTAATCTGAGTAGTCATTGAACAAAATGGGTGAAATGACACATTCTCTTAATCTTACTGACACTACTTGGTGACTGTAGTTAAAACAGAGTTTATATATCTTTTTGTCTGCTCTTTTGCATTTTAAGTTTCTGTTACTTAAATATTATTTACAGCCACAAGCTTTTGGGTATCTACGAATCAAATGTATACCTCTTTTCTCGGAACTCTGCATTTTTGTAGGAGAATCGAGAGATTAAACAACGACCTCTGGTCCCAAGACCGGTTCTATAACCAAATTGTTTTATGTTTGTAAAACGATGTCGCATTTTCGGTATAGTCTGAGATGTTTGCTTTTTAGATATATTTACTTGAGAAGCTCTAATAATGTATCTATATGATCTGCATTTATGACCTTTTAAATTCGGTGGTATATTACGTCAAGTCCTACTACTTTGTCCGTTTGATTGTTTAGAGTCTTAATAGTTTTGCTTTTTATTATAGGTGAGCTAGGTTCATGTTTTTAGCTGTTAACTGGATCGTGTTATTACCACTAAACAGTTTTTGTCTTTTTTGTGTCATACTTTTTATTCTTCTGCTTAATTAAATATTAACTTGTTGTCCACATATTTTTGTGCAATATATAATCGTTTTCTCAAATTCCATTTATCTTTTTAATTTTTTTTTGTATGTTGCATACAGACAAACTATTTATAAAAATAATAACAAAACGGCATGTGAACAAACTGGATAGTTACCAACCTTGCGAACACGCTATGTTCCGCTTCAGATACAGAACAGATGATCATCGACAAGTTATTAAAACGCCAATAGAATAGTTCACAGAATACAACAAGTCTTCTTTTTTTCAAGTTTCATCTTTTATCGAAGGTTAAAAATCATCATGGTTACGCGGTCAAAGGCCTTTGATACTATATATTGTTACGTAAAAATTAGTCATATTTAAAAAAACCTGTAAACATGTTGTTTAATTCTTATATGTTCTAGATTTGACCTGATGGTAGAAATTCCAGGTAAAACCTACCTGACTCGATTGGTCCCACTCCGATATGAAAGCGGTCAATTACCAATCGGTCTTTCTGGAAACAGGTCGCTATAAAAAACCAGTTCGAGACTATTCAGGTCAACTTTCGTCTGCTCATATGATGACGGCATTTTATATAAATAACAGGATTTTTATTGTGGGGAATTTAGTTACAGAAAAAAATCGCGAACAGGTGTTTAAATGTAACGAACGTAATATATAAATTATTGTAAGATAAATTAATATAAATAAACTTTGAATAAATTAAATTTGTAAGTGTTATAAATTTAAACCTTTAGTAGAATTAAAATAAAAACAATAAATTAGAATTAATAAAGACGTTATATTAGTGTCAGAAGAAAAAGGGGAATAGTCAAAAAAAAGTAAAAATCACAACGATTTACGAGCTCATAGTTACGAATTTAAGAAGGCATCTTGAGGACAGAGGCTGAGTTAGTCTGACGATTAGTCTTAGTCTGAGTTAGCTACGCAGGCCTCTGGCGGGTACAGTAAAGTTAGGACTGTAAAAGAGGAAGGAGATGAAGATAAACTTGACTAGCTTATTGATATGATAAAAAGCATGATATACAAGAAAACGAAGACCATAAGAAGCTGGAATCGTGGCGAAATAGCACACGGACGAAGTTCCTGTAAGCATCCTAGGTACGACGCAAATCAAGACACTCACCATTAGGAAACCTAGAACGGGTCGGCCTTAGGGGGCAGCTTCGACCCAGAACTTTTCCAAAGACCCTCTCATACTAATAGTTAGCTTCTTTGAAATGTCGTGAACATAGTGTATATGTAGATGGAGAAATAAATGGTAAACAGCATACGTTGTTCGTGGATATCGGAGCGACCAGAAGCATTATACGCCCGACAGTTATAAACAGCCGAACGAAACTGTTCGTTCATACTGCTATAGTTGCTGATATCGAAGAGGATGTTATATTAGGAATGGACGTAATAAATACGCATGGATTCCAATTGGGTTTTAAGAATAAGGTAATCAAAGTTGGTAACGAGGAAGTATTTCTCCATCCACATAATAACAACACTATGACAGCAGCCGTTAAAGAAGATACAGTCGTGCCTGCGAGAAGTAAAACGATAATAGTAGCGTGCCTACAGGGAATTGTGGACGAAGGGATACCTGTTATGATGGAGCCTTGGAACCATGACGACGAAGTCGGCCGTGGAATCATAATTGGAAAAGAATTGGTGACTTCGGCTAAAGAAATTCCTGAGACTTATCAATGTCAATGACTACTCAGTGACCATCAAGAAAGAGACAAAAGTAGGAACTTGTGTACCTGTGACATCCATAATCCGTCAGACGATTTTCTTCGGCAGTATCGTGATATTTTCGTACCGAAAAGAGGAAAGACGGGAAGAACTACCGTTGCTAAGCATAAAATTGATACTGGTAATGCTAAGCCAATTCGTCAAACAGCTCGACGATTACCACAGGTGAAAAGAGAGGGAGCTGCAAGATTGTTCAGAAAATGAAGAAAGACAGGGTAATAGAACCTTCTACGAGCCCATGGGTCTCTCCAGTGGTCCTGGTTAAAAAGAAAGACGGAACCACGAGGTTATGTGTGGTTTACCGTTTACTGAACAACGTTACCAAGAAAGATAGTTATCCTCTGCCTCGGATCGATGACACATTGGACACATTGGCTGAAAGTAAATTATTTTCTACTTTGGATTTAAAGTCTGGATACTGGCAGGTAGAAATGGACGCGGTAGATAAAGAAAAGATAGCCTTCACCACAGGATCTGGATTATGGCAATTCAACGTTATGCAATTTGGACTCCTGTAATGCTTCTGCGACATTTGAGAGGCTTATGGAAAATGTGTTGAGAAAGTTTTCTTAAAAAACATGCCTAGTTTATCTAGATGACATTATCGTCTTGGTGGAAACATTTGAAGATCATTTGAGGAATTTAGAAAACATTTTTAATCGACTTAAAACTGCCCAATTGATGCTAAATTCCAAGAAGTGCCAGCTATTTCAAGGTAAAGTTACTTATCTGGGTCATATAGTCAGTAAAGAAGGAGTGGCTGTGGATAAGAGAAAAATAGATTCCATTACGGAAAGGCCAAAACTAACTGACAAACAAATCAGGTGAGAAGTTTTCTGGGACTATGTACTTACTACCGGAAGTTTATTAAGAAGTATGCGGATATCACTAAGCCATTAACGCGACTCACAGAGGAAGCAACAGATTACCGCTGGGATACAGACTGCCAAAATGCCTTTGAGACCTTAAAAAAGCATTTAATCACAGCACCAATTTTAGGGTATCCACTGCCAGAAGGAGAGTTCTTCTTAGATACAGATGCAAGTAATGTGGGAATTGAAGGATTGCTGTCTCAGATTTAAGGAGGACAGGAAAGAGTCCTTGGACATTTTAGTAAAGTTCTCTCAAAACCTGAGCGGAATTATTGCGTCACGGGAAGAGAACTTCTGTCAGTAGTGAAATCAGTAGAGCACTTCTATCAATACCTTTATGGAAGGAAGTTTTTAATTCGAACCGACCATGCCGAACTTAAGTGGTTGATGCAGTTTAAGAATCCAGAGGGTCAGATAGCCAGTTGGATCGAACGATTCCAAGAATACGATTTCAAGATTGAGCACCGGACCGGAGTTAGCCACCGAAACGCTGATTCTCTTTCCAGAAGGCTATTACCAGCAGAGTGTTCCCACTGCAATAAAATGGAATCCAAGGAAGCAGCAGTTCTAAAAACAACTATATTTAACGACGACTGAACGCCTACCAAGATAAGGGAAGAGCAAGAGAGAGATCCAGTCATACAGAAAATCCGAAAATAGAAAGAGAAAAACCGTCGACCACCTTGGTAAGAAATATCAAACCTATGCTCAGTAGTTAACAGGTATTGGGCCCAGTGTAAATCATTTATCATGAAGGATGGCTTGCTCAAACGAGTCCTGGAAAATGATGACGGTTCAGAGAAGAGAAGACAGTTGGTGATCCCAAAGAGCGGAATAGCCGAAGTACTTCGTCAGTTACACGATAGTCCATCAGGAGGGCATTTTGATGTAAAGAAGACCCTTCAGCAAATTTGAGAACGGTTTTATTGGATGAACAGTTTCAACGATGTAAAAGACTGAAGTAAGAAATGTACTATTTTTGCTACGAGTAACAGGCCTTAAAAAAGAGAGCTCGTATGAGACAATATAATGTTGGAAGCCTGTTTGAAAGAATAGCTTTGGACATTGCTGGGCCATTTCCAGAAAGTGAAAATGGAGCCAAGTACATGTTGGTAGTAATGGATTACTTCACTAAGTGACTTCCAGACCGTTGCAAATAAGTTGATCCACGAATATATGAGCCGATTTGGAGTGCCTTTGGAGATCCATAGTGACCAAGGCAGGAACTTCGAAAGCGATCTATTCCAAGGAATATGTAATAGACTGGGCATGAAGAAAATAATAACTACAGCATATCATCCGCAATCGGATGGTATGGTAGAACGGATGAATAGGACAGTTGGTACGTATTTGACAAAAATGGTGTCCGATCATCAGCGAGACTGGGACCAATATCTTCCGTTAGCCATTGGCTGACTAGCGCATCGAATACCGACATATTGCCTTGATTAGGAGTATTTACTAAACTGGTACAGCTTGTGTCGGACAACTTTATGAAAATACCAAAAAGTTCAGAATAGAACTTAGAATTAGCAGGGTGATACTATCTCCCGAAATTGTTTACAGCTGTTATCGTTTAATGTTTAAGCGAATGGGATGAAAGGTTAATATGGGAATTAATATAAATTAAGAGGAGTACTGATTAATAATGAACTACTTAAGATTTTATGATGACATCGTTATAATATCTGATATATTTGATAAAGCTACAAAAATGATGGAAAAGCTCTACGAAGCGTTAAAAACAATTAATCTTAAAATTACTACCTCAAAGACAAAATGTAGGACCAAATTATATTGGAAGGTAAAGTGCAGGGCAAAAGATTAATTGGGAGACGCCAGAACTCAGCAGTTTCTCAAGCTATTTATTGCCGTTTGGATCGGCAACCTTCAGAGAAGGAGACGGCGCAATAAGAAGAAGAATATTTGGGACTTTTGGTTCTTTAGATGATAAAATGGTGTTATTCTTAGGTGAAAATCAGTTGTGATGTCGTTAGACCTGAGTAAATAATAAAGGTGAATTCTCAGTAATACTTCTGTTGCTATTCAATATATAATTTGTTTTCAACTATTGTTTTATTTAAATCTTAGGATGGACATAAGGGCTACTAGCAAAATATATAATTTTAGCGGAGAAAGGCCTATGATATATATCTATAGATACATTTCCTGTACTATTCAAAGCTCCTGTTATATTTAAAAGCGATTTTCTTTGTAGGGTAGTGAGAGAGCTCGCATACGATTGCAAAGCCGTCTTTTTTCAAGAAAGTACTGAACCATAAGTAGCTGTCGCTCGTATCAATAATGTGTATAACCAACAGATAACCTTTTGTTTTAACCTCCATGTCTTACCTTCAACTCGTGTGCAGTTCCAGAAGAATCGCGTAGCACTGTTAACTATATTGTTAACATGAGTGCTCCAATTGAGTTTAAAATACAGGTTACCTTTAGATACTTGATCTTATCGGTTCTTTCTATTTCCTTTCCAAATAATTTTAGCTTACTCGGTCCACTAAGCTTTCTCTTAAGATCTGGTCCGTTCAGTACCTGTACATGAAGCTGCACAAAATGAAAATGTAAAACAGCTGGAAACTGTTTGATGTGCAAATAAAAGGGGAAACAATACATACAAGTTAAAACTAAGGATGCGGACATACGAAGATAAATTAATGTGTAAGGTGGAGGTAGCGGTCGACGTTTACATCGATGACGGGCAGAACATACCGAAGATACCTTATATTTAGTGCTATCTGCGGTTTTTCAGGTGACTGGCATGTGTTCCGGGAAAGTTAGGTTTTTAACATTATAATATTATGTACATGAGCAACAGTAGTGATTCTTTAAATCGAAAGCTTTAAGCTCATCCTATATATATATATAATATATATATATATATATATATATATATATATATATATATATATATATATGTATATATATATATATATATATATATATATAAAAGGCAGTATCTAAGAGAATACCATCACCTGTTTAAAGAGCTTAAGACACATCACTCATACAGATTTGATGCTTATATGTGACAGTTTCGATACATTCCAGCATATTTATTAGAATGTCATGTGGTTTGAAAACCACCAATAAACTTGTAATTTTCCACCAACGGCTCGATCCCGATGTAAAACAAACTATTTTGTTCTAGCATCGACATCGCTGTGAACCGCGATCATAGGTCGCGAGGGTGAACGGGTAAAACATCCTTGGTGTATGCGTATGCGATCTCATACGAAACTGAGGTTTGTTTTGAAATCGGTGTATCAACCGCGACCACGACCTTCTGAAGGGATTAGAAGAAACAATAAAGGTTGGACTGTATATTTTGCGCTCGTTATGAACTTCTTTGTTGAAATAAACTTGAATAAATTAATTTAAACTTTGACGGAATGAAAAAACGTGTTTGTCAACTTGAAAGGAACAATTTGTTCTGACATTTACAATGTGCCAATTTTGCACTAGTTGGCGTGTAATTTGAAGTCCAAACACCTTCATCTTACACCAATAAGGTAGCGTGAATATTGTGTATTCCCTAATTTATATTTTTTTTATCACAAAGTTATTGCTTCGTTGATTGCTTAGAATGTATGTTAGTTCTTATCAACAGATTTGCTAAGGTGTTATCAATAAAAAAGTAAAACTTTTTGTCATCAAATTATCATTTGAATTGTTTTGGAACGTTTAGAACAGTGTCACTATTCCGCATAATTTTCGACACTATGTAGCTCATATACTTCTGATCTTAAGATCTGCTGGAGTATATAAAGTGGCTATAGCTTTAAAGTATTGTAACATTTTTTATAATTAATATATTAAATTATTTTTAATTTCTTTTAACCCCATGATGATACGCTGATGGTCGTGTTTAGAATCATAAATTTTTATTGAGAAAATGCCGAAATAGACTGAAGAATCTACCTACCTATTTATTTAAAGACGCTGGTTTGGCTAATTCTTAGTTAATCCTTTACCGGGTTCTTTTTCATAAATTCGGTAATTGTCGTCGAACGCCCGTTGTAATGTTTTTCGGAAAAAATCTAATCTAGAAGATTTATATTTTATCACGTCCAATTAGTATTACCGGAAATACCTCAAACTTTCCAATGTCGTTAGAATCTTCCCTTCTTAGAAATAGATACAGGCTGGCGTACGATTTTTAAGAGGGAGATATCGCTTCTTTTTTTTTATTTAAGTTTGGTAAAATTTTAGAAGAACCTTTTTTACTTCTCGGTGGGCCGTTGTGGAGTAAAGGCTGATTTCTCGTGAGACGCTTCGCTCACATCGTATCTGTTATCTTACCGTCTGTGAATTGTTTTCTAAGTGTGTATACACTTTATATTTGAGTTTTCTTTTCTTATACTATATTAGATTATATATAGTTCTAAAGTACCTTTAATGTTAATTAAAGTCAGTGTTGGATACAAGTAAAGTGTTAAGTACAGTATATATCATTATCTTCAAATTATCTGGGCGCGTAATATGGTATGGTATCATATTATCTGCCATTATCTGGACGTATTTAAAGTTCCTCCATGTCTTTAACTGTAGATTGCTGATTTTTGCATTCAATTTAAAGTACATTTTAATAGATTCAAGAAATTTCAATAAGTAATAATTATGAACATTTAAGTCTCAGTTTCTCATTAAATAATAGTGCGAGATAGTTAATCCACTTAACCAAGTGCGGTTTGGTTAAATTCTTTCATGTTTTCATTTCTGTAACCTTTTTGTATTTTTATAAATTTAGAATTTATTAATTTTTGTTAGCTTTTGTATTGGTTATAACTTTTATTCATTTTTTTTGCTGTAATATCTCGAGATACGCCAAAACTTTATTTGTACATGATTATATTATATATCTTTGTAAAGGTATTTTCTAATTATATTACTGCTTATTTTTATATGTATACCACCATTTTATAGTTGTTGGTGTACTTTTATTATTTGTGTTGCATTCAGCAGCGTCATAATATTGTTGTTAAATATATTGGTATTGTTTTATGTATGTATTTTATTTGTCGGCACAAGTTCCCTGATAAAATAGTAACTCTGAGTATTTGCTTTTTACCTTTAAATATTACTATATCTTTGACCAGTAGAAAGATCAGGCTGATTATGTTTCGTAGGCAAGTAATATATTTATTATTTATTAATATAGTATGTTTACTAAATTTATCTGGTATCTTTGCTTGGGTTTGATCTCTGCACCTAAATATCTTTCCTTTTCTCTTTTCTTTTCTAAGGTTTCTTAATTTTCTCCTTTACCCAAAAAAAATGAGTGGCGCCCTGTTTCTATCTTATCGTATCTTTGGTAATTTTACCCATCTATCTTTTTGTGTATTTCTGTATCTTTTCTAATATATTTTATCATATCTTTACTTATTTTATACGTTGGACCCATTCTCGATTCCAAGAGCTAGTTTCGAACCCACGACTCGCTCTCCACCAACGTTCTGGCTGCCGTTCGCAGTGTCTCCATTGGTGACTTTTCTAGCACCATCCAAAAAAGGTTTCCGAGGTAACAGTATTCGTCTTTTATTTTTTACTAATCCAAAACATTTTATAAACAAGTATATATACATATGTTAAACGATGTAACTCATGCCTTATTGCTTTTAGAGATTTCTTCAATTTCTTAAAATAAAGCTTCTAAACTTACTGCAACCAAAATAATCGTATCATACCATATTAATTAATAAAGTTTTTAATATTCTTTAGTCTTTTTGTACAATATAAATTAATTATATCTAAAATATTTCAGTAAAGGCTATCAATGTATAGTAAATAGTTTGGATCAGGGTTAGAAGAAACTTCTGTACCTGGCCTAAAATTTTGATATGTATCGAAACGTATCCACATATCTCTATATGCCTGCAATAGTCTCAAACATATAACAACATTAGATATTACATACGGCGTGTAGTGCTCTACAAAAGAACCTTTTATCAAGAATTTCAATAAAATTCTGTAGGTAACAAGTAGAGAGAGCACAAAGGAGTTTATTGGCTCAAGTATTTTTCTACGACCCATTCTTCGATTTGCCTTGAAAAGGAAAAATAGAGATGTATGTCGGTTGAATTTAATGAGATCGATATTTTCTTAAGCCATGCTACATGTTCCAATTTTCTATGGTATCCGCAATTTCAAAGGCAGATAGTCTTTTCGGGATAAATTTATCTCATATGGTTTTATTTAAAGGCTTGTATTTTTGTTTCACTAAAATTATAAGCAAAATTTTAAGAAAATATAATATTTGCTTTGGAAATTCGCATAAATATTAGCAAATTTTGTACGGAATGCAAAAAACCATTTTTATTAAGGTCAAAGTACTTAATGATTTTTTTTAGGACCTGTACGAACTCATCACTGTATAGCCCCCCATAAAATTATTAGACCCTCCGAGATATAGTAAACTGATCACCGGCATCCTTTGGAGATAGGTAAACTCATCATCGCAGATAGGTCACCAATATTTTTGCCCAAAGCGCTGGTTTCTAATGCGAAAGATTACCAGTAACCTGTTATACTTCTCGTTTATGTGGTAATTCATTAAATTCAGAAATTATTGTAAGCAAATTACTTTAAAATAGATATTAATATCGATTTTTTTACGGTATAGCATATTCGACGTATCTGTCAATCTAAGCGGTTTTGAGATTTGAAAATTCAGTTGCATAGTTTCGTTAGTGAACGTTATAATGAAAATATGTATGTACATATGCTGTTTCCATTTATATCGGAAATGTTCCTCAACTTATTAACTAATTAGAAATCTATTTATTATCTCAGAATGAATCAAAATGCTTAAGTACAGTCTCCTGGTTTTTATAAACGGTTAAAGCCTAAGAAACGTTATCCTGCGAAAACAGGACAGGTGCATGTAAACTTTGTAGTTTTATCTACACCATTGTTTAGTACTGTAGAAGCGTAGGTACAAAAGTGGGGATATTGGGATGAGAATGGTAAAAATGGTTGAAAAACTGAGAATGAAAGGATTCGCATGGATTTGTGGTGAAATGTGTATGGCTAGACTGGGGTTCCCGAACAGTTAGTGGAAAAAAAGACTCATTACTTACGTAGTACTCTAACATATAATCGGCCATTTTCATAAATGAAGGCAAGTTAGGAATATCTGCATGAAATTATTGACAAAGCAATTACCGACTCGTTCTGGGTCCAAAAATGGCCAGCCAAATAAGTGGTGCAACTGCTTGCCGTTGGAATCTCCCCTCTTGTAAGTGGTTACAAAACAAAGTTTTTTGATTTTGCGAAACCAACTTTGAGTCAAGTCAAATAAACACCCAATTTGGTTCACAGACGGTCGAACGGCACTAAAGAAATCAACCACAAGTCTAAATTTACTTAAAATTACACCAACTTCTTCGAAGCAACGAATTAATTGTGTAAAGTCCATTTAATAAGCTATGGATGGTAAATAATTGGAAGAAAAATTTTGGAATGTATTGAAATGTATCCATCCAAGTAATATGCCTCTGCTTTCGCAAGTATTTCCATTGTCTCATGTACTTCTTCTTAGAGTGCCGTCTCTCTACGGAGGTTGGCAATCATAATGGCTATTTTTATTTTAGAACTTGCTGCTCTAAACAAATCAATCGATCTGCATTGGTACCAATCACGTAGATTCTTTAACCATGAGTTCTGCCTTCGGCCAACAGATCTTCTTCCTTGAATCTTTCCCTGTATTATCAGTCTCAAAATTTCATATTTTGGTCTCCTCATCACGTGGCCTAGGTATTCCAGTTTTCTGGTTTGTATAGTGGTGATTAGTTCTGTTTCTTTACCAACCCCTCCGTACTTCTTTATTTGTATTCTACAGTCATGATATTTTCATACTCTGCGGTATAACCAGAGTTCGAAGGCCTCGATTCTTTTTAAATTACATTTTTTTTAATGTCCAAGTCTCAGCTCCATATAATAATATTAAAAATATATAACAGCGAATTGTACGTAGTCTGATCTCCAAATTTTGATTTTTGCACGTTAGGAGTGGCTTCATTCGTATAAATGCTGATCTGGCAATCTCTATTCGCCAGTTTATTTCTACAGTATGATCATTGGTTTAATTGATCAAAGTTCCCAAATACTGATATTTTTCTACTTGTTCTATCACGTTACCATTTATTGTCAATAGGTGATGTATATTTTGTGGCCTTTTTGTAATCAGCATGTACTTCGTTTTTTTAGCGTTTATAGTAATTCCCATCTCAGCAATATTTATACTCAAGCTTTCGATAAGATGTTGTAGATCCTCTATACTCGTTGCTATGATCACAGTGTCGTCTGCATATCTTAAATTATTAATTAATTTTCCGTTAACGGTGACTCCCGCTTCGATATTATTGAGCGTGTTTTGGAAAATTTCTTCAGAATATAAGTTAAAACAAAAGTGGTGATAACACACATCCCTGTCTAACTCCTCTACAGATCCTCATTTCTTCTGAGTGTTGTCCATCAATTTAAATTATGGCACTTTGGTTCCAATATAATGTTTGCACTATATTTATGATTTTACTGTCAATGCGCTTGTTCATATACTTGTCTCATGTACAGGTGGCATAAAAAGAAAACGATCGTTGCTCATATTCCTCCAAGTACAAGAGATGTCCGTTGTTGTCATGTGTTCTTCGAAAGAAGACGTTGCAATCTTTTGGTGAATGATTTTTGATGGCCTCTCTTGGGCTTTCATCTTGCAGAAGTTGCTAATAACTTGACGGCTTAGTTTTCGAAGGTCGCTTACGTGATTGTGTCCCAAGACGCAGTGCAGAATATTTTTCACAACTAAAATAATTATATAAATATAAACACATACTGGCCATTTTCAGAAAATTGGACTTTATTACATAAAATAAAGTTGTCATTAGTTTTAAAATTTTAATACGTTCTTTGCATATTTTTACATTTTATGCAAAAAACTACTTGAATGAATTATAAAAAATGATCAATTTATGGTTAAGTCAAAAAATATTTGGATCTTCAGCTGGTATTGAAAAACTTATTATAAGAGTACAATTGCAGTTCTACACAGAAATGAATTATTTGTACTCAATGTTTTTGCAATCCTGACAATTCGAATTTTTATTAAAAATATTTAGCAAGAGAAATGTAAAGTATTTCTTAACAAACATTAAAAAACAATATTGACATACATTTGTGTTTAGATTTAAACATCTACATATGCAGTGTGTTTCACTCTACCATCGTTCACGAAACGTGGAAATTGTGTCAAGTAAGAAAAATTGCGAAATTTTCTAGAATTCAGTGGTTGATCACCAAAAATTATTTTCGGCTATACGAAATGTTGCATGTCGCATGATTTAGGTAGTTTTTAATACAACACTATCTTTAATATTACACCGATTCATACTTATTATTTCCGTACTTTTCTGAAATGGATAATGCATAAGTTAAGTAACATACATATATTTATATACATACTTTGGTTTGTATCTAACAGTTTTGTAAATATTAATTGTCATATTTTTATTGCAATTGTCCACAAAAGCAATGCGATTTTAGAGTTTTTCTCAATTGAAATTTGAAATGATTGATATCTATCATTTTTCGTCCGCGTTGGTTCAAAACTAGAGATGGCGGTTTTTGACAAAACACCGGGTTTCGGTTATACCGTTTTTTTTTTGCTTACGGTTTAACCTGGCAGTTATAACCGGCCAAAAAAAACCGGTTTTTCCAAAAACCGGTTTTTGGTTTTTTTATTCCAATAGATTAGAAAGTTACATTTACAATGCACTTTAGTTTGCGATACTATATTCGACTCGATATCAATATGATCAAAATTAGTACTATCGAAAGAACATCAATATCAATGTAAATACAACACAATTTTTTGTGTTTTTTGAGAAAAAAACTCCCTAACAAAAATTTTCCAGACTCTTTCAAATGGGATTTAAAGAAAATAATATTAACATAAATATTTTACTTAAAAATAAATTGGATAATGCAATTACTTTTAACTCATTTACGACTTCCGGTATGGGTATAAATCGTTATGAAAACGTAGGGAAATCCTTGGAGATTCGTATTCGTAATCGGTAACTCGATATTCATAGTCATTATTTTTGGTAATCAGAAAAAGCCATTTACCCACTTTCAATGTAAAGAGTCAAGTGTGAAAAATAGATGATGTATAAATACCAGATCAGTTATTATGTAAGAATATTATGATTACAAATACTTTTTCAACGAAATACTATAATAAAATTTAATTGTTTCTGGCTGATGTAAGTGACCTTCAGTTTGCTTCTGTATTTATAAAATAAAATAAAAATAGAATTTTAGTTTTGTTTGGAATAATTATTTGAGAATAATAATTATGATTGGGCAGGTTTCAAAATAATACTTAACCTAATCCTAATCACTGTAAAAACCTAATAACCGGTTTTTACTTTAAAAATAAAAAACCGGTATTAACCGGGACAAAAAAACAGCCGAAAAAACCGGTTATTTCGAAGTAAAAAAACCGGTTTTCGGTTAAAACCGGTAGGTTTTTCCCATCCCTATTCAAAACGTAACGAGCAGCTCACTATCCATGTTAAAGGAACAAGGGTAAATAAAGATAAATTTTTCTAGGCATATAGTTTTAGGTATATACAGATGAACGAATTTAAAACAGATCATAAAATTTAATATATGTCTGTTTGAACTGCACTTGAAATAGTGGACCAATATAAAACTTAGGCAAAAATAAATCCATACCTGGGTTTAGACATTGTATAAAATATCGTTCAACTATCTGTCTCGCAACAATGTTGTTTGCGTAACAATGTTGCCAATCGCCGTGTAATAATCCCATTTGCGGATCTTTTTGAGAGTTATATCTTCTTCGTATCTTTAAATAAATCGGATGTTTGCCTATATTTTTCATTGTATTTACCAATCTACTACAACAGACTAATAACAAAAATAAACTTAATGGTTTGTAGTTATTTTCTTTTTTTCTTGTAAATATTTTATGGATAACACCTTATTTGAGAAACATCCAAAGGAATGAGGTTGGCAACACGGCTCAAAGACTGGTTTGACGGCATAATAAAATCGTAGATATATGTGTAACTTTCAATTTGTATGATTTCAGAATCTAGCAGCCCGCTGAAGTATTGGATTTTTATAATATAATTATTTGACAACCTTGTGTTGACCAACCACCTACAGCAAAATTGAGCCGAAATACATAACATTTCGTATGTTCCGAATTTATTTCGTTCAATCTGTATAGGTCTATCAATAGAATTTTGAAGAATTCCCAAATACAAACCAATAAGTTACATTTGCATTTTTTAATACATTGATATTAGATTCATTCTTTCAATTTACCAAACCTTAGCGGTTTGCAAAGGGTTTATGGTCTATACCTGCCACGGGGTGCAGGTAGGCCAATTATGAGTTTACCAATCTCTTGGGGTCTGTTTGAAAATCCCTACTTTTATGAGGCTGATGAATTTGTACTATGTACGAGGGTATTTATGGTAATTGGTGACGAGTTTACGTGTACCCTTTTTTTCATACTAATTGTTTACCCATATTTGATAACTTGAATAGTAGCTGTAATAACAGCAGTGAAGAAAAAAGGAAAAAATTATTTATATTACACTGTAATTAGTCATTTATAAAATTGTTAACTATTAGCTATTAATAAAATGACTTGGAATGTATAAAGAGGCAAACACAATTGACAGTTTCGCAGACTTCATAAATATTGGCCAAAATATGACATTTTTGGACTTAATGTTATTTATCTTATTTTTTCTTATGTGTAAGTCATTGCCTGTTTGCCTGTCATTGGCAATGACATGCAACTAAAAGTTGCATGAATCAGTTCGATTTATATTATTTTCATTTACGCACATAGTCAATATCATCATCATAATATATATATATATATATATATATATATATATATATATATATATATATATATATATAAACTTCCAGCAGAGTAAAAGAAATTCAAATGTATTTCAATTGCAAATGATTCAGATGGCAAGGCGCTCATATCACGCTCTTTTAAGTCCCCTCCAATATTGTTTCTCAACTGTTGCAAGGTACTCTAGTTCTTGATCTGTACCGTTTCCTGCATTTAATTTATGGTATCGTTTCTTTTTCATTATTAATTGTCATGTGTGCTTGTTGTTCTAGCCTTCTTTTTCTTGTGCCTTGAAATTCGGAGACAACCTAGCAGTGTTTATTCTTAATCTAAAACAAAATACGCGAATAATATAACTACATCTAAAGAGGCAAGCGGTCCGGATAATCTATCTATTTAATTAGCCTCCTTCAGTCCATCTTTGGACATAGGCCTCCCCAATCCTTTTTTATTCTTCTCTGTCTGTCGCTACGGTCATCCATCTAGAGCCCACGTGCTTCTTGATATCATCTGCCCATCTCATTTGGGGCCTTCCTCTGTGGGTTTATATTCCCACGATCTCCAACTTCTAAGAATTTTGTTCCATTGGTCTTCTTTTTGTCTTATATTGTGTCCGGCAAATCTCCATTTCAATTTTGCAACTTCTTGTCTAACATCCCTCACTTTTGTTTTCTCTCTTATCCACTCGTTTCTCTTCTTATCCATTAGTCCGGGTAATATTACTGTTAAATTGCTTAAACTACTGTACGAATACAATATTCAAAATCAGCAGCAAACATCTGCTTGCACTCAATGATTAGTGTAACGTGAATGGTATGGTATTAACTGTTATAAGGTGTTGTGTAGTTAAAGTCACATGTGGAAGGGAGCTGGAAGAAAAAGAGAAATCGAACAATAAAACGAAGAGAAAGTACAATATTGAAAAACTTAGGCAATAGAAATAAAAAATAAATATAAAGAAGAAATATATAAAATTCAACAACAATGTGGCCAAAATTTACACACAGAACGAGCCTGTAAACAAATTAAATCTGCCGTGGGAAAAGCTAGTGAGAAAATAGTTAAATTCGACTCCAAGAGAAGTACAAACAAAGATTAGTTTGACGAAGAGTGTCAGGCGACAGCAAAGGAAAAGAAGAAGATCAGACAACAAATATTAACAGATAATAGAGAGTGTAAAAAATAAGAATATAAAATAATTCATGGAAGATTGAAAGTTCGGTGTAGAAGGAAAAAGAGATACCACAATGAGTTGAAATTAAAACAGATAGAAGAGAAGTTTAAAAACAAAGAGGTGAGGTCGTTCTATCATGAAGTTAAAAAGAATGGAAAAGGTTACCAAAGCCACTGTAGTTATATGAAAGGTAAAGACGGAAATTTAATTAGCGAACCGGCAGAAATAATGACGGAATGGAAAAAACATTTTGAGGAATTATTAAATGGTGAAGTGGAGCACAAAGCAGTAGACAACTGGACGGTTAAAGAATATGCGATAGTTGAAAGGCAGCCCATAGATGAGGAGGTGGTGACAGCAATACAATAAATGAAAAATAGCAGAAGTCCTGGTAAAAATGACATATGCATAGAAATGCTCAAGTTTGATGGGAAACAACTACAAACAAAAATATATCAGCTACTAGTGCAAGTATGGAAAAGGGAAATAATGCCATCGGAGTGGTATGAGGCTTGCATATGCCCTCTGCATAAAAAAGGAGACAAACTGAAATATGACAACTACAGAGGTATAGCCTTACTAGACACGGTATACAAAATCTTGGCAAGAATATTGAGAAGTAAATTAAGTTGCCATACGGAATAAATCCTACATGAGTATCAGGCCTGCTTTAGAAAGAACAGATCTACGGTAGACCAAATCTTCTCATTAAAGGAGATACAAACGACTTGTTATGAAGGTAAAGTTCCCCTGCATGTTTTGTTTGTGGATTTTAGACAAGCATATGATAGAGTCGATAGAGTCGATAGAGTCAAAATGTATCGAGCAATGCAACATTTGGGTATACCAAAGAAACTGATCCGGCTAGTTAAAATAACACTAAATAACTCTACTTGTGAAATTTCTTGGCAGGGTCACATTTTAGATCAATTTACGGTTGCAAAAGGCTTGAGACAGGAAGATCCTTTATGAACTACATTATTTAACTTAGTGTTAGAAACTGTAATGAGAAAATGCAGCATGAAGGTGGAAGAAACGATCATGAAAAATGATTAGTGCTTGGCATTTGCTGACGATCTAACGATCCTAGCAAAAGGAGAAGCACAGAAATTCGGATTGGAATTAAGACAAAACCAAATATATGTTCATGGGAGGTACAGAAGGGAAAAAAGAAGACTTTAGTATGAGGTCTGTAAGAGGTAAAAGCTATAGTTTTAAAAAGGTAGACAAATTTAAGTACCTGGGTGTAGTTTTCGATGAAAATGGAAAAGAGAAATGAGAGCTCGAAGCCAGAATAGCAAAAGAGAATAAAAAATTAGGTAGTTTAAGAGCTCTACTTAACTCAAAATACGTTTCGAAAGAAGGTAAACTCAGAATATATAAAACAGTAATTCGACCCACAGTAACATATGCCGGTGAGACATGGACATTAAATAAGAAGGAAGAGGAGACTCTGGAAAGATGGGAAAGAAAAATGTTAAGACGCATAATTGGAGGACGGAAGACAGAAGATGCTTGGGAGAGAAGAACAAACAATGAATTAATGGCTTTATATAAAGAACCTACCATTACCCAGTTCGTCAAGTCACAAAGAGTTACATGATTGAGACATATGGAAAGAATGGCAGCAAACAGAATGCCTAAACTAGTAATAACCAGAAAACTAATCGGCCCCAAAAGAAGATGTAGACCCAGAACGAGGTGGATTAGTAAAGTGGAGGAAGACCTTAAATACGTGAAGGTGAGAAACTGGAAAAGAAAAGCACAAAATAGAAGCGAATGGAGAAATATTGTCCACCATGTTCTTCAGAGTAGTTAAGAATGTTGTATGTACAATGTACATATTGAAGTTAAAGTTTTGTTTAAAATAATTGTAATTAGTTACTGTTTTGCATTAAAATAAATAAATAAAACATTAAAATTATAGGTATTAATAAAAGAATATATCAATAAATAAAAATTTATTCCCGATCTGTAAGCGCAAACATTAAAAAACTAATTTATTTTACAACTCTTTTAATTTACTTAACAATACAAATAATTTAAAGGCAGGCTACAAAAAAAATAAAGTAAAATTATTCGGTAATCTATCAGTTTTAAGATAAAATATGAAAAGAATCATATAACAATTATTATTGTTTTCAATTTCATATAAGTAAAAATACATATCATTTAAAACATTTTTTGTACATAATAATACATTTTAAAGGACTTTAGTAAGCTTGCATGTTTTCCTACAAAAAGATTCCTAATATTTTCCTCTTAATTATCCAAAATAAAAATTCCACCGTTCCTTAATCAACGGTGTTTTTGTGCCATTCTTTGTCCTTCATCCTTTTTGTTCCACGCCTCTGGTCGGGTTATGGCTGTTGTTGAATGGAAACAGAAGGGCGGAAATGAAGGTAGTACAGTTCGTCGACAGCCTTAACGAACAGGGCGGAATGGGGTGGGCTCTGGTAGCTACGCTAATGACTTGTTGTGGCTAAGGGGGTGGACAAAACAATAAACTAATTACTGTTGTTGTCTATTTCGCTGGATGTGCATCATCTTTTCGGAAGTGGGTGTGTGTTTCTGACCGTTGCGGTCTTAGACGATTATGGGTGGCTCAATTTGTAAAGAAAATAATCAATTATATATATATATATATATATATATATATATATATAAATATATAATATATATATATATATATATATATATATAATATATATATATATATATATAACTGTTTTGGATGGGTTGGAGTCAATAAAAGGAGCTATTTGTTGACTATTTTTTACTACAGCTTTCAATTGTGATTACAATTATTATCAAGAGCATCTAAAAAATACAAAATATCTTACAAAGTTAAACTAGAAATACAATTTTTTTGTTGATTCACCAAATAAAATTAGTTTTTTATATAAACTGCTGCTAACATCTTATTACAAAAATGTCGTATTCTAATAAATGTTTCTCTGAAATAAATTTTGAAACAGTTTCTTAACAAAAACAATTGAATTTGTAAACAAAAATTGAATAGCCACAAATATGCCTAATGTCATAAATATCAACTTAAAAAATTTTATTTTTGACATTTTGTCAAAAATAAAATTTTGTTTAAAAAATTATTTTTGTTAAGTAACAAAAAAGAAGAAGATTTATTCACCATTTATAGATGCCTGAAAAAATGTAACAAATACATGGAGAATTCAAAATGTGATATTTTAACTACATAGAAATAATATAATTATAAATTTTTAAATTTATATAATAATTATTATAATAACAATAATTAATATAATTTATTTAAATTTTTTATTTATCTTTATATATATATATATATATATAATATATATATATATATATATATATAGTACTTGTGATTCGTTTGGAAAAAATATATAAATTAGTATTGGATGGGTTGGAGTCAATACAAGGGGCTATAGGTTAACTATTTTTTATCTCGAGCTTTCAATTGTGTTTCCAATTATGTTCAAGAGCTGCTAAAAAATACAAAATATCTTACAAAGTGGCGACAATTTTTTGACAATTAAATTACCAAAAATAAAATGTTGTTTAAAAATTCTTTTTTATTTAGTAACAAAAAGAAAAAGATTTATTCATCATTGATAGATGCCTGAAAAAATGTAATAAATATATGGAAAATTAAATCAAAATTTGATATTTTACTGATTTTATAAATAAACTACAAAGTATAATTTTAAATTTTGCTTAGATTTTTTCTGTGATGATCAAATATTTTATGTAGGTTTCTGTAGAGATTATTATTTCACACACCAATCGATTCTTTCTGGTTCCTTTCTACTATAATCATATTACACACATCATTATTTATTTCCCATTGATAATGCATCTTACCATACATTAAACACCAAGAAATTCTATCTTGTAGTGTCTCTGTTATCTGATCCAGCAGTAATAATATCATATAGTACTTATAAACTTGGTACAAAGCATTACTGCAACTCTACTTTTACATAAAATGTATTGCTTTTCTTTACCTATTCAACATTTGATTCACCTCCATTATACATATACAATTGTCATGTCAGTTCATTTTACTTTCTCATAATCATAATCTTATTAGATACATTATAATTCGTCAAAATTAAATTCGATTTCTTGATAAATAATCGAGGAGTATAAAAATTGGGGATTTTAAAATTAATATTATTAAAAACCGAGTATATGTAACAATAAAACACTGACAACTTTGTTTTTAAACTTCCACAAAATTTATTTTAACTCTTACCACTAGAGCTTTTTCTGCTGATTGCCTTTCTCAAGTGATCTATTTTTGGCCTGCGTTTACAATTTATAGTCTCTAATGAAATAGGTTGAGGTGGGGAGAACTGTTTGTCTCAAGTTGGTCATTCAGTATTATATCTGTGTTTTTTAATTTGTTGATTTCCATAGATTCTAACAAAGATTGCTTAAGGCCTTTATTTTGAATGTAAAGAATTTTAAATTTGTTGTTTAAAGAATGATTATGATCTAGAAGGTGAAGTGCGTATGTCGGGGGTGTACGTCAAACATATTTGGAAATGCACTTACAGAACAAATATTAATGAACTTACTACTTAAAACAGAAATATAAATTGAAAACGCAGTACATCTTACTACTTCCATACAAAATGAGGAATGGAGTGCTTTACAAACAATATGAAAGAAAAGTATAAATTGTTCTTTGAGCACTTAAAGAGAAAAGAAAACTTATCTAAGTGGGCACTAGTCGGTGCGTATACCTGGATGATCTTATTCGGATTTTTTCGTATATTTTGTAGATAAGATATATTACTCTATCACTTATACTTTTAATTGTGAGTATATTCTTTGTACGTTTTAATTTACCAGAAATCACATGCTACCATTAGAAGACTCTCCTTCATACTGCAATGGGTCTCCCGATAAAAGTACTATTTTTTCTGTACCTTTTCGCCGTACTTCGGATAATTCAATTATATTCACTTCACCTTGTTTTCAAGTTCCACAAGTTTTTCATCCTTCATCAATGTTCTGGTGTTGTATATTGGCATAAACCATATTCTTTGCCATTGTCGTTTGTAAAGGTAGCCTGGTCGACTCAGGGAATTCTTAGTACCCTCTGTCCCTCTACCTCCGAGACTGCTACCATAGCCTAGTTTCGACGGACTGCTAGAGACTGAGGGCCTTGCAATTTCTTAGTTTCTCATTTTGGGGATACCTGGCTGTTCATCTACCACGCTGACCTGTTTGGGTTAGTGGCAGGATGCTGGGATTGTTTAAAAAAATTGGAGTCATTGGAGACATAGTTTGGGACATGACCCTCTCGGTTAAAGGTAGTGAGAGTGAACCATGGCTCGCGTAGGCAGGATTGCGACCCTCAGTAGACCTAACTTTAGCGGGATCGTAAAGTGTATCTACTTGCTACCTTATCCCTAAATATTGAGAGAAAACATTTAAAAATATATTTTTAAATGTTTGAATAAAATACTGATACGTTTTCGAAAAAAATTTTAGAAAATATTAGAACCATCATAGAAAATGGTATATGAAGCTCTAAAAATAATCATGAACTTTACCAACTATTAAAAGAATTACTAATCTCAGAATTTGCTAGATTACAGAATATTCGATGGACTAATCACGTAGTGAAAACAGATAATGACAGACTAACGAGAAGAGCTTTAGAAGGTAAAATTAAGGGTGGCAGACTATAAGAAAGGCAACGTGAAAGATGACAACACAAAGCGAAGTAATTGCTGAACGTTAGAAGTTAAAGTCGAGAGATGCAGGACCATTAAAGCAGAAATTATAAAAAGCCAATGCTCAATATAGATTGTAGCGCCATTGCAAGAAGAAGAATAAAACACCATGTATGATATAATTTAGCAATATTGTTTCTAAGTGATATTCGTTAAAACGTCCCATGTTGACATTAAAAGTGTGCAAACTTTTTAAGTCTAACGTCGCAATGGGCGGATTTTTTTAAAACTCTTTGTCTAAAAAAGGAATTGGAAATACTGGTTTTTTATCTTTTTGGAGAATAAATAAGGACTTTTGGTTATAAAAATTAATTCTGTGCGATTGGTATTATTTGTTCTTCGAGAGTTTATGAGCTGAGAATATCAAAATATTAAGGAATTTTATTATGAATGTTCATATTTTAAGGTTATGTTGTTGTACGATTTAAACTTTAATTATTTTTTTACTGTATTTTAAGGTATATATTTTGTTTGTTGGTTTTATCAGAGTTAATTTAAAATAAATTAATAAATCATAAATGATTTTATTAATAAATATTTAAAATTATATTAAAAATTTAATTAATTAAATTTAATTTACCTATGAAATTCAAAAATATTTAAATTACTGTTTTATTCTTTTTTTG
Organism: Diabrotica balteata; assembly: GCA_918026665.1. Classification (NCBI taxonomy): domain Eukaryota; kingdom Metazoa; phylum Arthropoda; class Insecta; order Coleoptera; family Chrysomelidae; genus Diabrotica; species Diabrotica balteata. The sequence goes on from OU898276.1 coordinate 137,688,731, forward strand.
TTGCCAGTGATTTTATCCTGTAAAAGACTAAATATATTCATTTTCTCGTAATTTAAGTTCTCTTATAACATTCTGTGGAAATATTTCTATGAATGTGCCATAATAAGTGTTTAAAACAATTTTTTAGAATGAATAAGTGTTTTGAGTTTATTTTTTATTTCTGGGCATATAATGGCTAATTAACTATTTAAACTGAGAGAAAACGAATTTATTTACTCATAATATAACTAGCACTTAAAAAAGACAACATTAATTTAAATATTTTTTCTTCTCTTCTTCTGCTCGTGCCTATCCTCTACGTATGTTGGCTACCACAATGGCCCATCGTATTCTATTAGCAGCTGTTCAAAATAGGTCTGATGTGGTCATACCTGCCCACTGTCTCAAATTCTTAAGCCAGAATATTCGGCGGCGTCCTGATCATCTATTTCCTCCTATTGTTCCCTTGTAATATCACTAGTAGGATTCTGTATTTATTTCCATTTCTCACTATATGTCCGAAGTATGCTAACTCTCTCTCTTTAATGTAAGGAGATGTAAGTTCAAGGTTTAATTGCAGAGAACTGTCTTCATCTGTTGGAAGGCACTTCTTGCTTTTTTGATCCTACATTTAATCTCGTATGTTGCATCCTAGGTATGATATTTTTTCTGTTCTATTTAATACCTCATTGTATGCCATAAACTTTGCATCTGTATCTTAGTTTTTGCTTATGATCGTAATTTTCCTCTTCATATTATTAAGTTTCATCCCATATTTTCTACTGATGTTAACTACTTGATCTATCAGTCTTTGTTATCCTTCAACACTATCCCCAACAAGAACAGTGTCGTCTCTACATCCTAGATTATTTATTACTGCACCGATAACAATCACGCCATCAGTCGTCTCTCCCAAAGCATCTTGAAATAGATGATCAGAGTATGCATTAAACAGCAAAGGCGAAAGTATGCAACCTTGTCGTACTCCTTTTTGTATTGGGACTTCATCGGTTAATTGATTGTCTACTCGGATCTTGGCTACCTGTTTTCTATAGAGATTGGCTATTATTCTTATATCCTTGTCATCGATGTTTGCGATCCGCAAAGTTTCAATAAGCCTCTAATGCTGTACTTTGTCAAATGCTTTATCGAAGTCAATGAAACATTCAAATACATCTGTATTACCATCTCTTGTTCGTTGTATTAATACTTGTATGCTAAAAAGTGCTTCTCTTGTGCCAAGGCCGCTGCGAAATCCAAATTGTACATCAGCAATACCCTCCTTTAATTTCTTGTATATGCGAGCATGGATGATATTTAAGAATATTTTGAGTAGGTGGCCATTGAAGTATATGACAACGTCATTCTCGACGTTGTCATATACTTCAATGTGTTAATTGTCGCTGAACAGTTCTGCTATATATTCCTGCCATCTTTCCAGTTTTTCTTGCGTATTGAATAATATGTATTCATCTTTATCAAACAGTGCAGTGGGCATTGTTATTCTATATTTTCCTGCCATTTCTTTGGTCTTCCTCTGCATATTGAATATATCATGTTTTTTTCTGTAGGATCTCTATTTCTAAACATTTCTCTAACAGCCAGGATTCTTTTGCTAATTTTATTTCTTTAAGTACCTTTTTGTGCTGTTCCTTGTACTTTTCTGCGTCTTTATTCTTAAACTCTATTCTTTGCTCCATAAGCTCTAAAATCTGACGTGTAATCCATGGTTGTTTTATTTGTCTTTCCTGTTTGATGTTGTTTATTGTTGTTGTTACTAATACATCTTTGATCTCGTTCCAGATTGTGTCAATATCTTTTTTTTTTAAGGTAAAAAAATATTTTTTACCTTGAAATGCAGTAAAAATAGTTAAAGTCTTAATAAAAAAATAACGTATAAAATATAAACATTCATAGTAAATATCTTAATACTTTGATATTCTTACCTTACAAATTCACGTACAATCCAATCGCACAGAATGAATAATAATTAAAAGTCCTTATTTATTCTTCAAACAAAAAAGCAATATTTCCAACTTCTTATCAAACACAAAAATTAGAAATGTTTGGACACATTTTTTTAAGTTCCTGTCCGTTATGACGTCAGAGCTTAGGTAGTCCATAATAGTTGCAGATGGATTCGAAGTGAAACACATCCGGTAATCCGCTAAGACCGGGAGAGATGGCTCGTCGGGTGAGATGACTCTGTCGAATATATCACAGTTTTATCCCATGATACTATGACTTCTAAAGATCACGCACACGATCAGTCTATCTCTTTTGCACGTGTGACGTCACTTGGCCACAAATATCACCAGAAATGTTCTGTTATCTAGTACGTTGACAATTAATGTGTGCACTGTTAGATGAAATATATTTCAGAATATTAAATTAAGATAAACTTTTATCACCAAGTGACGTCATGCGCATCGACGTACAAAATTCGATTTCGAAGTGATTTTATCTTGGAAGTCATAGTATCATGGTTTTATCCTATTTGGAGTAAGTTGCATTGCGTTATTTGAGCGTGCGTATGGTATTAGTAATACTCTATTGTTTCCGTGTTTTTCCCAAGGTTTAAAGATCAGATATTTAGAAATTCTTATTAACATCTTTTTAAAACTTTTTTCGGTAAATGGCAAAACTATTGTGCACTTTTTTTTGTCTGTATTTGATCGAAGTCACGTTTTGATGGCATGTTATTTGTATCGTTGAGGTTACGTAGGCATAGTTGCCAATCGTTTTAAACGTTACCAACATACGGAAATTAAGTGGGCCATCTCACCCTGACAATTTTGGTTAGTTGGCTGGCACATGTTAGGGACATATGACCTAGCTCTTTAATTACTTAATATGTAAGTATATTTGTGATATACGTGGAAAACTATTGGCAAAAAGCGTGCCAAATAAAGTTTATGATCGAGCCATATTACCCTTATTGTCTCACCCTAACACATCGGGTGAGTTGGCCTTTTACAATTTCTTGTATTTTGATATTTACTCTTTTTGTATGTAAGTATTTGGCTTAAAACTCTGTACACTTTCTTCTAATGGTATTTTAATAAAAATACATAAATATTTCAGAGCGTAGACTTTTTTGTGCTTAGATATAGACAGTCAAAAAAATGTGAGCCATCTCTCCCGGACTTACCCTAAATTAAAAAACCTTGTTTTATTTGAGTTAGTAATTAGCCTAAACAGATAGTTTAATGATCAAAATTAGATAAAAACAATTTTTTCCTGTTAAGACCGTTCATCACCCACTCATAATTACATCTCAGAATTACAAAATGTTTTTAAATTTTTCATTTACTAAAAAGCATATGCATGAAGATTAGCATACTTAACGTCCCGTTCCTTTCTCTATAGGTTAGAAAACTTCTCACCCCATATCACTTTTGTTACTGGAATATATGCTAATAATTTCATTAACAACGTAGTAGTAACATGAGACACATTACGACTCGTTACATATTCGCTTTGAGCCTGGAGTAGGATGATACATACGCATAGCTTTAATGACAACGTATAAATTATAATGAAAGTTAAGTAGACCTGATGTCTCTGGAGAGAACTTACAAGTTTCTCTCTTCTCATCTAACGATAAACTAAAACCTTCTTGTTTCATCTTAAAACTTAAGTTGAGTCTTTTAAAGTATTAGCAAAGTTTAAACAGTTTACTCGAGAATCTTAAATTACCGAATTTTATGCGATCTTTAAGTAAGTAAACTGATTAAGCTAAGGATATTGTGTTTACCTACCATGAACTTTAACATTTTTATGTCATTTTGTATTTTTATTATATGTACCTCTAGCAAGTTGTTAATAATAGTTACAAATTATTCTGGAACTATTCTTAGCGGCATTAAATATTATTTTTAAAATAAAACGAAAATTGCAAGATAAGTCCTTTTATTATTTTTCACATTGTCTATATGTCAAAAAAATTAAGAAAATAACAGGTACTAATATTAAGAAAAAATCAAACATACTGCTAGATAAAAACGGCAAAATAGTTATAGATGTCGGTGAAAGGTTTAAAAGACGGCAGGAATATATTCAAAAGCTATTTAAAGACGAACGGACTGAGATAGTACTAGAGCAGGAAAAGTTCAACAACGACCCAGACATAACAGAAGATGAGGTATTAGAGGCGATAAAGCGAACAAAGAATAACAAGGCAACAGGTCGTGACGAAATACCGAAATATGCTTACAATAGATGTAATGTCTATTCTAAACGAATTTTAACAACTGATAATTATTGTTGGAATGCAATAATATTCGAGTAAACTAGGATAAATTAACTGGAAGAGTCAACAACAACCGACACGACACATGCGATCTTGCGACATAATCAAAAGCAAAGTGCACAAAGTAATGTTAGCCCCTGGTCAAAGTAAAGATGATCATGTTGATTCCTTTTGTTTGTTTGTAGACAAAAAAATTGTAAACGAAATAGTAAAGTGTACAAATAAAGAAGCCGAAAAAGTCCTGATGATAGAGAACTGGAAATATTGCGACTCCACAGAGCTATATGCCTTTATTGGGCTACTACTAACTGCAGGCATCTGAGTTCCAACTTCCATAATGTAGACACACTTTGAAAGTAGGTTTTGTGGACCTACTATATTTAAAACTACCATGGGGTTAAAACGACCAAAAATTTGCTAAGATTTGTTCGATTTGACGATAATTACACGAGGTCTGAACAAAGAAGGAACGACAAATAAGCAGCAATACACGATGTGTGGAATTAAGTCAACCAAAAATTCCAGAAATACTATTTACCAGGAAAAAACATAACGATAGATAAGCAACTTGTTCCGTATCCAGGAAGGTGTCCATTCAAGCAGTATATGTCTTCAAAGCCAGATAAGTATGGCATGAAAATATGGTGGGCCTCTGACTTGAAAACATATTACCCTTTAGGTGAAATACCATACACAGGAAAAAACGGAAATACAGTAGCCAAAGGTCCTACATCTCAAGTTGTAAAGTAATTCGAAGAGCCTTATTATAATTCCAAGAGGAATGTGACTTGCGATAACTATTTCACTTATCTTGCTCATACACATGAATTACTGGCAAATTGACAAACTCTTTTGGGCACAGTGAAAAAAAAATAAGCGATTTGATTCTCGGGAATTTCTACCAAACAAGAACCATTTAGAGAAATTTTCAATTTTCGGATTCACTCCATAAGCTTCTCTTGTTTCTTACGTTCCGAAAAAAACAAAGAAGTGTCCTAGTCTTATCTACCATACATCACCATGCTTACTATTCAGACAATATTGAAAAAAATCAGATATGATACTCTATTATAATAGTACAGAATGTGGTGTCGAAACGCTAGAAATGTTTCATAAATATATGTGCAAAAGACGAACTAACCGTTGATGTTTTGCATTTTTTATGAATATTTTAGACGTAGCTGGAGTAGTCTCATTTATTATTTGGACAAATTTATATCGAAAATAGAACGAAAACCAAAAATGAAAAGAGAAGATGGTTTCTTACAACGACAGCAGAACAACTAGTGTTGCCTCAAAATTTGAGAAGTAAATCAAGAGGACTACAATTAGAAACAAAACAGTGTATTTAAAAATGCTTGCAGTAAGTTGAACCACACAATAAAAAGCAAAAACTATAAAAGTTTTTTAACAAGAAAAAGCTGTCACATATGCCCAACAAAAAAGGACAGGAAAATAAAGACAAATGTGTGATATATGCAGTAGAAATGTGTGTATAATAACTATAAATAATAAATAAATAAATGACTAATCTATATTTTTTTTAGTTTGACTGTTTTTTGAACCCAATCATCATCATCAAGCCGAAGGCGTCCACTACTGGACATACGTCTCCCTCAGCTCATTTCATCTGTCTCTTCTTGCTTGTTCTCTTGGTCGCCACTCTAAACTACGTTTAATACTTAATAATAATTTAATTTGTCATATCAATTTGCTATTCTAGTTGGGAATAAGCCAATCTTGTGGCTTAGTCCCAACTAAAATAGTAAATTGATATGACAAAATATTAATTTGTAAAACTAAAATAATAATATTCTCTTGACTTATGCGTTTTATTAATTTTGTAAAGAATGTTTTTGTCGACGCTTAATACATGAGCTGCTAATTATCACAATCTTTTCTCAGAAAGGTTTTCACACAATAATGAAAGGCAACAACACAGTAATATTTTTCCTGGGTATGCGTATACATTAAACCCTCTTTTCAAATAAAATGGCCTGGTCTTTATTTGGCTCCAAATGTTGATTACTTGTGGATAAATATTTTTTCTACAAAAGATTTCTTGCATTTCATTATTTTGTGCAAATCCTTCAGGTAGATCGCACCCTCGAGGTAGATCGCATACTATAGTAGCAGATTTTTTTTTTTAATCTAGACAATTTAAATTAAACTTTAATAAAAATTAAAAAAAAAATATGAAAAATATATAAGTAAATATGAATAGTACATTCAAGAAAAGTGGTGGGTCCAACGGACCCGAGTTGCCCGGTTACCTAAGTAAAATGTGTTGCCGGATAACGGTTATTATTAAAATTTTATTTTATTATTTGGGACAAATAATATAATTAGTAAATGAAGGCCAGTAAATCGACAGGCGAAAGAAACCTACAGAATCTGACAATAGGAGACTATAACATCGAAAGCGTGAAAAGTTTTACATATCTAGGTTTACTAGTTACCGCAGATAACAATGTCAGTGAAGAAGCTAAGAGAAGAATACATATCGCTAATAAAACATACAATGGACTTATTAAACATCTAAGATCTAACAACATCACAAGAAAAATCAAATGCAAAATATACACAAGACCCTAATAATTTGTAATTAAGAAGTTCTGGCATCTAAGAGGCAGAGCTAGACGAAACAACGTTAGGGCCTAACAATTGGCTTATAAAAAATATTTCATTTCTACAGATTGGCTCCCAACTTTTAGAGAGTAGGTATATTGTTACAAATTTCCTTGTTTATAAATGATAATGGAAAGACATTTTGTGTTGAAACCTTTATTAGTAGGTTTTTTTATTTGAAATGTATTTCCATTGGGGTAGATTTTTGGGGCTATATTGGATAATAATTTATACAGTACCCTACATTCTTCCTTTTCATATGTTGGTAGTTGTTGACAGATATTTTCAACAGCACTAATTTTCGGATTATTTAAATTTTTTGATATTTCTCCTTCTAATGTGGGCTGTTAACTTATTATGCTTATTATTTACGTTACTTATTACTTACTCTGATATATTTCTATATCAGAATACCTATCAAATAGCTATAGGACAAGGGATAACATTGTTTTCTAAAAACTTTTATATTTGCTCATTTATACCATTAAAACAGCATTACACTGTTTTTCATAACTTTATGAATATTTTTAAAATATAAATCCATGCAATATAACTAGTTGGTTATTTTGTTTGATCAAGTACATATTTAGGGCAAATCCCAAAGCACTAATGTAACTGCATATTCTCAAAGGCACGGTAGTTAGTTTTTTCCATACAAAATGCAATTTAAATATAAATTGAAAAATTAAATATTGCTAAGAGCAAAGTGGAACTTCATTGAAGGTTAGTTAGTTATAACAGTAATATGTTGTTGGTTAACAAAGAGTAAATAGTTTGGTTGTATGCACGTAAGAAAATGAACAGAAAGAAAAGTAGATTGGTGTCTATGCGGATTTACGTTCTGGTTATTTGCATTGAAAGTATCTATACAGCAAAAAATGGAAAACCTGTATAAAAAGAATAGAATTTGAAAAGTTCAAAAATTGAGTATATTTTTAAAAATTGCTGATCAATTTAAAGAGATAAAAATTTCAGCAATATAATTCAGTTCCCAGTTATCAATTCTAGTATCATTTCGATACAACGCCAAAGTTATATAATTTGGATCAGAGCTCACTGGTATGAAGAACTACGTGAATTTTATGTTCATCCACGAATAAAATAATATGAACTTTAGTTCCGTACGCCACAAATGTGTTTAAAAAATACTCTTCTTCTTCTTCATGTACCATGTCCTTTCAGAACGTTGGTTACCATCATAGCTATTTTAATTTTATTCACTGCCACCCTAAATAGCATGCTTGTATCTACACCATACCAATCTCAAATCTCAATCTCAAAAAAATACTCAATGTAGGTATATATTCAAAAAAATTTTATGTTAGGTCCAATTAATATCGCTGATGAGGAACATCACTATAATATTAACCTTTAAGCTCCTGAATGCTATAAATATTGTCGTGTTACCAGTGCGCAAGAAATTAATGCATATGAATAAATCTCACTTGAGAAATATAGGCCAAATTTTCAATACGGTTATTTATTTCTAAAGTGCTACAGATGTATATAACCGCAAACTATAAGAAAACTTGTTCTAGACCATAAAAAAAACAAGAAAAAAATCAAATATTTCTTCCATTTTTTATTCACAACACACAAAATTAAAAATTTTCTCAGAACAAAATTACCAATGTTCAACTGTGTGGTACAATCGAAAATATGGCACCACACAATTACACATAAACCTCACTGCACCAATATTGTGAATTTTTCCTTTATTCCCAAGGCTCCGAACAACACATCTCCTGGAATTTTTTTACTTAAAGGTTGAATGTGAAATAGCGTCAAAAAAAATGGCGAGCAGAACTCTTTCAGATCCTTTGTTTTTCACCAATCACTTCTCATCTGCTTCCATTTTTTATACCTTTTTATTGGTCAATTTAAAGACATCATAGTTTTTCCAAATAGGGAATAAAACAGAACCTCACATTTAAACTTTCAAACAATCAAAAATTTAGTTATTGCCGACAATTCAAATAATTACTTCCTTTTAAATGTAGTTACATTGGGTTTTTCGATTAACCTTGGGTACACCTTTGCGTTTTAAGTTCAAAGTTACCATACATTTCCAACGGTAAAAAAACTTTTTTTCACCTAGTAACAAAAAAACCACTATGTTGTTACTAGCTAAGTTTTTTAACATTCTAACTCTACAATTCTAAGTTACGGTAAGATCGCCAGTGTTTTTAATAGATAATATATGGTAGCTAATTTTAATTTCATCTCTTTCAGTCCTGAAGTTATGAATTGATATGAATTGATACTCATCTTTCTTGCAGATTTCCCCAATATTTAAGAGTTTACTTTATATATATATATATATATATATATATATATATATATATATATATATATATATATATATATATTGAAATGATTTCAGTATGTTAAAAAGGATACAATTTAAATGGATTTTTATATGAGTTTGTTGTTCATGAATTTCATAAAGCCATCACAATGTGGGTTCGACTCTGAAATAAAAGAGAGAAAAGGATTAGTAAAGTGTTAAATAAATTAATTTTGACTTACCTGGTATAGTGTTAATAATTTCTGAATAGTATAGTTACCTAGTGTATAGGTGAATCGTCTAAACCTTAAAAAGAACACAAAAGAAGAATTCTTAAAAAATATTTAAACATAGAAATTAAAAAAAAAACGTCAGAAAATAAACTGTCAAGCAAGTTTGTGGGAGCTAAATTAATAGGGGTTTTGTTAAATAAGAAATTACAATGATGTGGAGATGAAAAGAATAAATTGTATTAGCATTGTAATAGAATAAGTTTTATATCTGAACATTTTTTTTTATAAATTCCCAAATTAGATGTGATTAAAGTGATTATGAGAAATTAATGTGGATTGACAAATGTGTCAGAACAGGACAGTTTTATGGTTTAAAAAAAAGAGAAGACGAAAAGAAAAAAGAAGGTTGGTTGCTGTTAGCAACGGAGAATTGGTTTTTTTGGAAGAGACGCTGACGAGGATTTTTCGACGAAGTGGAGCCCTGAAACTGTGGAATAGGTCGGGAGTGTTTTTTTAACTCGTCTAATTAGAATTTTAGTTTTTCCACAGTTTCCACAGCAGAGATATCCAGAATTTGTTCCAGAGAGTAAGAGAAACAATTTGACTTAAATTATTTTGAAGTACAGAAATGTCATTTAAATTGAAAAAATTAAAAATCATGAATTAACATAATTGCGATAGGCCTTAAAAATTAAAAATATTAATGATCATTAAATTAAAAATAGAATAGTACGTACCTTAACTTCCGAAGAGAGGATTGATATTCCAGTTTCACCGATTATTTTGCGAGTAGTTAGTTTTCTTTAAAGAAATCAGAACTGTTTTAAAGTGAGGTTGGATAATAATTTTGGGGATCATTTCAAATTTTGATTATATTTGAATGCAAGTTTAAAGTCAGCGGAATAAAGTGTTCAGTTTCTTTTTCTTTATAGTTCATTTAAACACTTTATAAAGTTGCAATATTTATTTAGTTTTTAGGTACTTGTAGAGAGTCTCCACATTTTGTAATAAATTTTTATTGTCACGACACTAAACCACATTAAGATTTACACGATTCCTATTTTTGTAAATTTTTAAAGGCAACCCAAGTTGCAGACGAATTTTATTGTTTATATTAAATTTGTTCAATATTAATAAATAACGTGCTTTATTTGGGTTAATTTACCAAAAGTCTAAAGTAAATTTTGGTTTAATTTCTTTTTGAACTCTACCACAGTGACAGATTGCTTAGAACACATAATTGAGCTAGCTAAGGTATATATTAAATTAGACAACGGACCACATATTTTAAAAATTACAACATTTATTATAAAAAAAAATAAAATTAATAAAATACAACTTTTTTAATATATATATATATATATATATATATATATATATATATATATATATATATATATATATATATAAATGTAAAAGGGCAAAACTGACCGACAAGGGGATAAACAGAAACGGAGAAAAGCTTAGGGTTTGCAGATGATATAGTACTAATAGATAATATAATGATGGTGATATATATATATATATATATATATATATATATATATAATATATATATATATATATATATAAGGATCACTCAGACGAGTGGTGGGTTCTTATATCGGTCTCTAGGTGGAGAAATAAAAGACAAAGTTGATAGGCTACTTTATCTATTTTGAAGACGTTTCGCTTTCGAGTTTTGAAAGCATCATCAGTTCATCTAAAAAATTACAATATGAGAACCACACAATCATGGAAACGATGTTAATTGTTACCTTAAAAAGACATGTAGCAGTCAATGTCATTAACAATAATGTGAATGAAACTAAGTAAATGGACATAGTACGCTGATTTTGTATAAACAATTAAGTAACTAACAACATATATGAACTTATAAAATTTATAAATGAAATGAACTTCCTACGCTTGCTGGATAGATCTTATTTTGACGAAATGCCCCTGAAGATGCTATTATAAGCGAAAGTACTTGGGCTTGATTTAATTAACTTGTGCTCGATAATAGCCTTATTTTCAAAGTTCACTTATAAAATTAGCACAGCAAATGACCATGTGGTCTAAAGTGAATTAAATGTTATTTAATATTAAATAGTGAGAAAGGACCAAGAAAATCATAGATAATTTCCAACTGTTTTATGAATATTAAGCTTTGATTTTAACTTTAGGTAGCATTATAAGTGATATTAATAAAATTATAAAAGTAGTGTAAATGAAGTTACCGATCAAAACCCTACGAATGTCGCCGGGAAAATGGCGTTAGATGAACAGGAACGAACTAAACCGCGAAAAGACAGCCAACCTTAAGGTCAAAAATACTTTCGACAGATCAACAAGGTGTAGGTACCAACCCAAAATTTGGGCGGCCAATTTAAGTTTAAATGAGTTTGGATGACTACCCGGTTGTAAAAGACAAAACAGTGAAAGAAGTTGATAGTGTAATAGCAACTCCCCTAACTAATCAGCCCAGATTCACAAACAGGAGATTTTCATTCAACCTCATATGTATGTAAAAACGTTAATCATTATGGCTAGTTAAACAGCCACAGGTGGTTACCGATCCATTAACTTCCAACAGCCCAAGGTTCAATATACTTGGAACTGTGATTTGCAAGGGATTCTATGAATCAATTACAATATTTGTATTATTTAAGTATAAAATTGTTCACACTAATCAAAGTAATCAGTGTATGGAAATGCAATGTAATTTGCATATGTAATAGTAAATTGAGTAAAGAATATTAAATTATTTTATTAAGATATTTTATGTATTATATTTCTATTTTATGTATATAAATTATTTTATGAAAAATGGAAAAAGGTTCAAACAGTACACCTAATATGACATTAATATAGTGAAACGATCAAGAAGCCTAATTCTGCAAAATTAAAGCATGATATATTTGGCTCAAGTTACTTATGTCAGTTCTCTTATTCAAAGCATTAGGGTGTTTTAGTATTGAACACATGTCCAAAAACTGTCTTTTAGCTAGATTGCGTTCAGTGGCAAGGATCTTAACTTCATTGAAATCCACTTCATGTTTGGTATTTATCGCGTGTTGTGCCAGGGCACAAGTGTGTTTTGATAAATTAATGTCACTACGATGTGAAGTGAGACGACCTTTTAATGATCTACCAGTTTGACCAATGTAACATAAATCGCAATTAGCGCATGGAATTTTATAAATTGTGTTAACTTGTTCCAAAGTGGACAAGGGTGTTTTAGTTTTAGAGAACAAATTTCTAACAGTTTTAGCATTCTTAACAGCAATTTTAACAGGTATATTATTTTGTTTATACAATTTAATAAGCTTCTCAGTAACTTGAGGGAAATAAGGTAAAGAAGAATAATGTGTGATTTATTTGTGTAAATACTTATAACACTCATAACACTTATAACAATTTAGCTCTGTGCCAGTGCGTTGTAGTCACCTTGTTATTTTATTTCTACATTTGACTGTTGTATGTTAGCTTTTTACGTGTAATGTTGACGAGTTTTTTAGTAAGCTTGGTAGTAGTTTTTTAATCTGTCGTTCATTTGTAAATCAAACTTTTTCGCTTTGTAAAACACGATTGCTACTACACAGAAACTCTCAAGCTACAATTTTAACAACTATTTAATGTTTTGACCACAGTTACCAAAGGAAATGGTGTGTTTGTTTAACACCTTTTATTCTTCACTCACCATTCGTAAGTTAATTTTCCATGTTTTTGTATAATATTACCTACCATCATTGTAATATTTTTTAGATTTGAACTGATGAAGCTTGTGAACACCACAAGCGAAACGTCTTCAAATATAAGAATGGAACTGTGATTTCTGTTATTATTTCTCCTTTGACCGATATCCTCGTTGATCAAAAGAATTTTTCTTTTAAAACTTATTGCATTGAATATATATATATATATATATATATATATAATATATATATATATATATATATATATATATATTATATTTTTTCACTATTTTATATTTTTGTTAAAGTAGCTGTTATCACCTATTATTTAACATAACTGTTTACCTCTACTTGTTTTTTTAATTCGATTTCCATAAAACAACCAAACCCTTTTAAAACAACGACTTAAAAAACAAATAAAACAATTCACAGTTCCAACTGAATTGTCATATCAGCATACAATACAAGTTTCCTTCATCAACCACGCGACCTTCAGGTAACATCAATGTTTTCAAACGTCGGCTTTTACCAAAAAAACTTCAACCGTATATCCTAGCCAAAGAACGGAACTAGCTTGCGGCTATAATTATTCTTATTCTCTACATTTAATGAATTCAGAAACAGTTCTTGGTGGTATTCGAGTTCCTGCCTTAAATTGGCTCCGCCTCTGTCACTGCCGTACCCATCGTTTTTCATCGGTAGGAAGAACTAAACGGCTAATTATATTTAATTTGGGTTGTTTGTTTTAGTTTAGTAATAAGATGTTATCGGTAGATGTTTTTAATTGTACTTTTTAAATTGAGATGATTTTGTGTATATTGCATTCTTCTTTATTGAAAAAACTGTGACCAAAAGATTGGAAATAAACATCTGAACATATAAATTTATTTTTAAACAATGATGTTGTATGAAACTTAACGCATATTATACAAATCATGAATGTGTTGCTTGTGTGAGTCCATTCCAAATAGGTAAAGAAATAGTAAATAAGACTAACATTTGTATCGAGACCTGAAGATGCTTTGCATATTATAGAAAGTGAAACCGGTCGTCTGATAGTTAAATTAAATAGATTGTGAGTAAGTCTTATTTATTATTTCTTTACCTATTTGCATATTATACACTTTAAAATGAAATAAACTGACTATTTTAACCTATTTTCGGCCAATGGTGCGTATACGCACCATTACCTTTTAGATTTTTTTTATTACAGCATTTCAACAGAAAACCTCATTGCGGTAGTTTAATACACAACCTTTAAACATTTAATTCAATATATTATCTTTCTATTTTTATTGCTTCCTTGCTTTCTCTGAATTTTTTAATATAGTTCATGTTTACCATTTTAAAAATGCCTAGCCATAACTTTAAAAATTAACTATATGATACATTTTTGTTTGGACGCTTTTTATTTATTACTGTTCTGAAAAGATAAACAAATCTATGTATAAGTCACTTTTGGTGATAGTCACTTTTGGTGATAAATATCTATGTATAAGATATTTATTTTTCTAAGAAACAGATGGTCATTATATAGTGGTGCGTTAGCGCACCGTTGGCTGAATCTGTGAATAAGTACGCAGCAACTCGACAGATCTTGTCAGCTCATTCTTTAGTAGTTATTATAGTGGTCAGTTATGTGGTAGATTTCGTATCGACAAGAACTAAGTATACACGTGTTGTTTATTACTGAATTTAGCTATGCCAAAAAGACATATTTTGACCCATAGAGAGCTAGAAAGTGCGTTAGAAGAAATTGTTAATGATTTAGAAATAGAACGAGGTATGTTGATATAATTTTTTATTTTTCGTGTATAAATAACATCATAAATTTTGATAGGATTTGTGGATGCTGTCTATATTCCACCTAATGTAGACGAGTTGACTGATGAAGAGGATATTGACGAGAATGTACTTATGAATGACGAATCTCTTGATAAAGAAATAGCTGGTACCTTGGAAATTGAGGTTGACATCGATATTGACATTTGCGATGAGCCGGAAGAACCTGTGCTAGGAAAGAAAGACGATTTTCTGGTAAAAAAGAGAGGGAAAATATAGATTGGAAAAAAAAGAAGTTGTTTATACCCATTTACCTACCTCAAATGAACATAATAGTCTGCAACAAATAAAAGACGCACAGTAGGGCAAAACACCAATGGAAATTTTCTTAATGTGTCTTAACGAAGAACTTTTGACCATGATAGTTGAGTTTTCAGTAAAATATTCTCGTGATAATAATCGTCAGGATTTTCAATTTTGCATAAAAGACTTAAAAAAATTCTTGGTATTTTGATACTATCGGGTTGCCACATATTACCGCAAACAGATTTATACTGGAGGTTGGACGAAGATAAGGGTTTGCCTGTTGTAAGAAAATGTATGAATAGAAACATGTTCAGGAATATCAAAAGAAATATCCATCTATTAAACAATGTAAATCTCAATCAAAATGATAAATTCGCAAAACTTCAACCATTTTTAAGCCATAAACGCTAGGAATAAACAGTTTGGAATATTCGCCCACAATCTATCGATCGACGAACAAATGGTACCCTATTTTGGTCGCCATTCCTGTAAGATGTTTATAAAAGGAAAGCCGGTAAGATTTGGTTTTAAGTTGTGGTGTTTGTGTTCATCAGATGGGTACTTGTTTACTTTTATACCGTACGCTGGAGCAATCACGGAAAAAGAAAAATCTCCACTTGGACTTGGTGGCCAAATAGTGATTGACCTTTTATCTGCACTTGAAAATCCATTGCACCACAGAGTTTTTTTTGATAATTATTATTTTTCGTCGTATAAGCTTTTTGAAAAATTACAACAGATGAATTATTTTGCTACGAGCACCATCCGAGAAAATCGAACAAATAAAGCTCCTTTAGATGGGGTCAAAATATTAACAAACAAAGACAGAGGAGCATATGACTATGATTATAGCGAAAAATCCAAAGTTACTCTGGTTAGGTGGAATGATAATTCAGATGTTCCAGTCGCTAGTAATAATTTTGCTGTTCAACCACTTACAACTGCAACCAGATCGAAATTTCGACAACCGAAAAGAACGTAAAGATATCCAAATCCCACAACCTGACCTCATAAAACCATATAATAAATACATGGGCGGAGTAGATCTTCACGACAACGCCATTGCTAATTACAGAACAAATATACGAGGTAAAAAAAGGTGGTGGCCTCTCTTCATCAATACATTAGATAGCGTCATAACTAATTCGTGGAAATTATATAGAGTAGCAAATAGTTCAAATATGTCTCAATTAGAATTCAAATCTTATTTAGCAGTCTGTCTGATGAAATGTGAAGGCGACGCTACAAAAAGTACCAGCATTGGAAGGCCACCAAGAGAACCCGTTCCATCAAAAGTAAGATTTGATAAAATGGGACATACAATAACAAAACATGCCGATAAGACTCGAAAAAGGTGCAAAGAGTGTAAAAATCATACTATTTACCTTTGTATAAAGTGTAATGTACATTTACATGCAGATTGTTTTGAAAAATTTCACAGTAGAAATTAAATTAGTTTTTTTTTGTTTGTACAAATTATGTTCTTAGATTTGGCCAATGGTACGTATACGCACCATGTCATAATTCAAACATTTTTGAAAAAATTCCAAATTGTTTTATACTCTGTTACAAATAGCTCTTATTAACACAGAAAAATAAAACTTTACTAAAAATTAACGACTTTTTTCTTATTTTGGCCAGAAATGGGTTAAAACGAAATTCCCGTTGAGAATTATTCTTTTTTAACATACTCTCCCTTAAGATGGTTAAACATTTTTTATTTATAAACAAAGAATTGTTTCATATTGTTTACGGCACTTTCAAAACTTATTGCGCCAATAGCTTCTTCTGAAAACAAAAATCAGATTCCACACAAGATTTTGTTGACGTTTAAGAACAAAGCGTGATTTGGTGCCTAATCAGGTTTTTAATAAGCGCAGGTTTTTGCTGTTTTCTTCTTAGGTAGAGCTATAAACTGTGAATTAGACCAACCATTAGGTAGTTGTCCCCTGATATAAATGGTATTGAAAAACGAAGTTATAGCCTCTAAAACATTGCTTTCATTTATAAGCTTATATATTTCTGTAAGAATTTTATCAGGACCAGTCGGTCTGCCATCTTTTAATGATCGTATGGCTTTCATAACCTCAGAGCGTGTTATTAGGAGTCTTTAAGTTTGTCCTCTACTTCAAATAGTACTTTACCATTTTTATCCTGCAGCAATGTAGTTTGTTTCTTATTGAATATACCAGCCGCTTCTTTCACTTTTTTAATCCTTGTTAAACGTGTCGTATCTTTTTTCAAATTCTTCAATGTCATGACACTGTTTGGCTTGATGTTGACTCTTTGCTTCTCGTATTTTACGCCGAATTTCTTTTTGTATGCTGTTTGTAAAGTGTTTTGTTATTTTTCGCTAGTCGCCGTTGTTCCATCCAATCCAATATATCGTCTGTCATCCAAGCCTGCTTTTTTAGTTTTGACCTTCATTGTAAATTTCTTACACAGATTTCTTTTACTGTTGTTACGATTTTATTTAAGCCCTTATCGACGTGTTGACTAATATTTTCCCAAATTAAATTTTCGTTCAGTTGTCTTTGAACTGATTCCTTAACTTTCTCGTCTTGTAATTGGGCTGTATCAATAATTTTTGCAAGACTTCTTTTTGATCACCTTTTTTAATTTTAATTGGGTTACAGCTACTATGGGATTGTGATCGGATCCAATGTCAGCACCTGGATAAGTTTTATCTGATTTGATGCAGTCTCTAAATCGATTTTTTATTAGAATAAAGTCGATTTGGTTCCTAATAATTTTGTCCTCTGATTCTGCATTTGACTTCTAGGTGTAGAGTTTTCTCGGTGATAGTTTAAAGTGGGTATTAGATATAATGAAATCGTGTTCTTGACAGAACTGGACAAGTCGATCTCCACGTTCGTTTCTGTTTTCAAGGCCATAATTCCCCACAATGTTCAAACAGCGTCCTTTGCGACTTTAGCGTTAAAATCTCCGAGGACTATGGTATTTTCTGCTGCTTTGACAAGATCTACAGCATCAGTAAGATCTTTGTAGAATGCTTCTAATTTATCTTCATCACTGGATGATGTTGGGGCATAGACCTGAATTACGTTGATAATGAGCGGCTTTGAACTAAATTTTACTAACATTAGTCTATCAGATATGGGGATATAAGTTAATACTGATTGAGCTAAGTGTTTTGCTACTACGATTGCAACTCCATTATAGTGATTGGCATCGGTATTTCCGGCATGGTACACTTGATATCCATCTACGTCACATACTCCTGATCCCGGCCATCGCATTTCACTTATTCCGAGGATGCTGATTTGCATTTTTTTATTTCTTTTATGGCATTATATATTTTACCTGACTCAAACATGCTTCTGACGTTCCATGTGGCTATTTTGCAAGGATTTCGCATATTAACGACCTGAGAGGCCCTGCAGTCTTGAGATTGTCCTCTCTTGCCAGATCTTGGGTTCCGAGATCCATGATCAATAAAGTTTTGACTTAAATTATTTACAGCCATGATAGTTAACACTAGGAGCGCCAAAAGGCCTTTAATGCAGTAGTTCTCCTTTGCTTTCTGCATCCTTATGCCGTTGACTAATTTGTAGTTTTATAGTTCTTCCGCCTTCGGAATCAATTTCTCAATTCCAGGACAAAAGAGTGCCCTACCGCTTACCAACTCGTCCGCCCGAAGCTGTTGGTCAGTAAGTGGGGGATTGTTTATACCGGCAATCGCTCGGACGCCAGAGCCTCGTTTGTTGTAAAGCAGGATGCACCTGATGATCAGAATCAAGATCATCACACGGGCAGGTGAGGTTGACATTTTGACAGGAGAGGCTATATATTGCGCATCACAGTCCCTTACATCCCGCGGACCGGACGTAGCACTTCAATACTCTTAAACGTGTGGTCAATGGCAGACTACTACTGCACAATAGAGAACGCCAGTTAATAAAGCTTTTTCGTACAAATTCTATTCTGATCGAAATTTACTTGCTACAGTTAATCCTGGGGTCAATCCAGCTACCCAGATATTTTAAGTGTTTCTCATCTCCAGGATTTTTTTATCTAATTTTACTACTTTAGTCTTCAATGTTAATTTTTTAGACTAGATACCATTTATTTTGTTTTCGTTGCCTTGAGTGTTAGCCCTTTTCAGTGCATTCGTAGTTTACATCGTTTAACGGAGTTTAAGTTCTTCTGGATTATCTGCCATTATGACTATGTCACCTGCGTATCTGATCTTGTTAATAATTTCACCACCGATCTTAACTCCTTCGCGATGTTTAAATTTCACTATGTTCAAGATTATTTAAACCTGTCTTAAAAACTGGTTTATTGTAGGCATCAAACAACATTAGTGACATAGCATATCCTTGTCTTACACCACGCTTAGTAGAAAATTCTTGATCCATCTTAATATAAGCGGTCTGATTGTAGTAAAGATTTGAGCAATTTAATGACATACGTGTTCAGATAAACTAAGTCTAAGCATTGAAATGGTAATGTATGTGCTACTCTACCAAAGGCTGGTTCGAAATACATGAAAGGTACGTAAATATTTTTCCTTTTAAGTCTTCGTTTTTTAAGTTTAAGTCTATCAAGACTTTTTAAATCAATGCTCTGTTGTAAGGGTATTTGAATGCAACAAATATTTTCCCAAGTACCCATACCGTTTCGGAAACCAAACTGTCAATAGTCGCTGCATTCTTTTGTATTTCTTTCCTTGGAAACAGTTATAAATTTTAATATTGATTTTAACCCGTTTTATGTTAATTTATCGTTACAGTATATTATGTTAAAGCAGGATGTAATAAAAGCAAAACACCCTCAGTACATAATAGACGTAACAATTCTGTAAGTATTTCGTCAGGATCAGAAGCCTTCCATCGTTTCGCTCGGCCGATGGTCTTCTGAACTTCTGAAATTAAGATCGGTGAGTCTGCATTTTGGTTAAATGTTATTTCTTGGTATATTCTTTGGCCATTTAATTAATTTTATTATGAAATTTTTTGATTCGGTTCCTAAATATTACTTAAAATTCTACCACGAGAGTCTTGTAATATATTTTTCCTGTAAATTCTGCTTTTGTCTGTAAATTATTTCAGTTTTTTATACAAATGTAAGCTGTCATATCGTTACTTCAGTTTCTTAATTTCCAAACAGTATTCTTGTGGCCATTGGTCTTTTGCTACTTTAATTATTTTTCTGATTTTTTTATTCATGTAGGAAGTCAAATCAGATCAGGAACATGACAGAAGAGTTAATTTATTAAACACAATACTAAAATAAACAACCAAAGTGATAATAAATAAACTAAATAAAATTATAACACTAGCAGAAGAACAACAAGGTTTTATGTCGGGAAGATCATGCACCGACGCTATAATTGTAAGGGGGTAAGTGCAAGAGAAATCATTAAAATACAAAAAACCGACATATCTATGTTTCGTAAAACTTAATAAGACATTTAACTGGGTTAAATTATAGGACGTTATCTACTTATTGTACGCAAGAGAGATGCCTTTTGGTAATACTCAAAACGATCAAAAATATCTACTAAAGTAGAAGAAGAACTAACTGACCCTATTGAACCTGGAAATTAAATAAGCCAGGGAGATTACCTAAGCCCTCTTTTGTTCAACCTAATTATGAAGGAAATAATACAAAAGTAAGAACTAAGAAAGGATACCAAATGGAAGCAAAACAACTTATGATCTGCTATGCAGACGACGCAATACTACTCTCTCAAAAATAAGATATTTAAAAAGTATGCTGCACCAATTCAATGTAACTACTAGAAAATTTAACATGTTAATTTCCCCAAAAAAGACAAAATGCTTTTACTAAGATGTAAATTGGAGATGGAAGGTCAGATAATAGAACAAAAGATGGAGTTTAAATATATAGGCACCACCTTATCTCGCTACAGAAAGCTCGAAACAAAAGTAGAAGATCTAGTCAATAGAGGAAACAAAGCCGCAGGTTACCTAAATGTAACAATATGGAGAAATAAAAATATCGGGAAAAAAATGAAAGGCAGAATGTAAAAAATTGTCATTAAACCAATAATGACATATGGCGAGCGGCAGAAACACCACCTATACAGAGAGGATAAAAAGGATGTTAGAAACAGCAGAGATAAAAACACTTAGAAAAATTGATGGTAAAACATTATCGGACAGAGCTAAAAGTACATATATAAGACATAGATGCACGGTAGGGAATATCAAGTACTGGGTAAGAAATAAAAGAATAGAATGAAACCATCATATAATCCAAATTATATCAAATAGGTTAGTAAAGACGGCAAGAGACGGTTCCCCAATAGGAAGACGATTAGTAGGAAGACTACGAAAACCATGGAACGACCACTTATTGGAGGTACATTGAAAAATGGACAGAGTCATATCTACATAAAAAGAAGAAAATGAAAAAGAAGAGGTTTTCTTTATGCATTTTATTTTATTTTTCTTTGTTTTTAGATTTTCACTGCCTCCTAACGTTCATTAGATCTAAGATATTTATTTGTTCCTAGCAATCATCCACGTTGTTGGTATCTTCTAGTCTAATTTTCTGAAACTTGTTCTTAATTTCTTAAAAAACCTTATTAAGAATTTCTTCCTATAATTCCCTATATATATACCCTATAATTCAGAAACCCGACTCTATAATTTTGACTCTATTTTATTTACTATTTTACGTGAAAATGAAAGTAAGACAAACTCTTAATCACCATTCCAAAGTGACACCATCTACGATAAACATGGAAAAATAGAATTTAATGCGTGTTCCTATGAACAGTCTATATGTATTTTAACAAAAATTGGTATTGAAATATCCCGTTTAGTCTTAAATAAAGCTATAGTTCATTTATACAAAGTCGCTGTCTTATGTTAAATTTTGCATCATACAAGAGAACGTCCGTTTTTCTTTTCGGATTGCCCTTTTAAGCGGACATATTTCTGACGATATAATTTCTTTTACTTAATAAAAGAAAAATTCAAACGTCTTAATTCATTTTTTGACAGTGCTAAATATTTTATTACTTTTTATATAAATTTACATGAGCATAGGTAACTTTGATGTCTATAACTGTGTGTACTTGTACCTCAACTTAAATTTTTTAATTAGATATTTTGTTAATTAGATATTGATCACACATAGTCTGATTTTATTTATGTATTTATTTCTTTATTTTCTGTTTAAAAGAATTCGCATTTTATCTAATATACATAATTATATATTTATTTATGACTTTATTTCTCTCTCTTTTAATTCAGTGTATATTTAAACTTTCTGTTTTTAAACCTGTATAATAAGTTCTTCCCCACTTAAAGTAATGAAAATAACAGTCTCACCTCTACGACAAACAAGACAAAATGGACGTTTAATTGTCTTTTTATAGCTTTTTTATAGAGGACCACCTACATATTTATAATATTCTAGTCGGGTTAATTATGGGATACACAGGATATGAGACATGATTATTGCTACGTTAGGAATATAACAGTTAAACCGTGGTTCCGATTAAAATTTTACGACCTTTAAAATAATATCCCCTTTTTAAAATGTCTTTAATTAAGAAAACTAAAGGAGAACGAAAGTTTTACTAATGGTGTTGAATACTAGTCAAATGCCAATATATAAAAACCAAATAGAAAAATGTGCATAAAGAAATATTTTTGTTCCACAGATATTAGTGGTTATAAATCTCGAAAGAGTTGATCAAGATTTTCTTCATTAATCGATGGCCGATTTGACATTTTCTATTAGCGATCCTATTATCACCTAATTATCAAAGTAATTTCGTATGCAGCATGCGAATTCTATTATTTTTATATTTGTGGAGACGTGAGTTTGATGTTCACTATCGATATCGAACACCATGTTGTCATCAACCTACCGTTTGAAAAGAACTTCAGAAAGCAGTTTTCGGCAATATTTTCTCTTTAAGGAGTCATGACCCCTTATTCTATTGGCTCTTAAAGACTGATTTCATTGGGTGGCAAGAATAGTAGTTTAATTTCTTCTTTATCATCACATTGAAGATCGTCCCGGGGCGTAGGCTCGTTGTCAAAAAGTATAAGTGCTTTGCTGGGCAGTTTTGATTTTGTCAAATGTTTTTGCACTTTGGGACAACATTCGCACACAAACCATTGGTGCTGTGCTAATGACAAATAGGGGTACCTTGTTGATTACCGAGGTATTTGATAACAAGGCGACCATCATCTCCTCTTTGCTGATTTTAAACCCGTCATCAGATTTTACTTACGGGGTATGAAAGGTAAAATTTTTTAATTTAACTCAGTTTCGTCGATGTTGCACATTTTCTTTAAGTTCGAGTTTTGATTACCAGTGATTTTTAAAAATTTTGCAGGAAAATTGGTGGCCGCTGTTGGGTCTGGTGGCCGCTGTTGGGTCTGCTAACAGCCTCTCTCACCATAAACTCCAATAAAATGGAATCCATGTCTCTTTTTTTTCATCGGCAGAGCCAGGTTGAATCTATGAGTGCAAGATCATAGCCTTCTATTTTAAGATTGGTCCACTTAAAGGCATTTCTCGTCTTCGTTTTTCGAACGAACCATGACCACAGAGCGTCTTATTTCCAGAGCTTGTAGTCTTGTCTAGTTTAATGAACGGCGCGAAACAGTTTTTGTCAAAGAATAATATACTGTTAATAAGTTGAGACTTGCTGCCTGCTTGCGTCTGGCTGGTGCTCACTCTGTACGTGACTCATATTCAGAGAGCCGGTTGGACTAAGCGGAGACTAAGCTATATTGTCCAGTATCCTATCGTCAACCTCCATTTTTCTCTAATAAATTCATTTCTTGCTTAGTCCAGTAAAGTTAAACTGCAATTTCTTCTCTAGTAAATCTGTTCAGTTAAGATAAATTGTTGTGACAAATTCTTATCTATAACCCATTCTTCTGGCCCATATTATACATACTTCATACTTATTTACCATACACTAGTTGCTGAATCAACGCGTCATATTTTTTTTTTGTCAAATCTTTACTCCAAAAGATTTAGTGTAGTGCTTAAGTAATATTTGTTTCTTTGCCTATTATCTTAAGTATATCTCTATTACCTTAAAGTACAGTACTATCTTATTAACGTGCTGACTAACTTTTTGTATAATTTCACCTTCAGCTTTGGTGTCTATTCCTTTGCCTACATAACGTGATTTTTGTCTTCTGTTAGTTTATCTCTTAACCTTATTTTGTACAAAAAGAATTTTGTACAAGTAAACGGCCCCCATCTATATCCTCATGGGACTGCATTGTCCTATCCACTGATTTAAAGCGCTGTAGAGTAAATTTTAAACATTGTTGGGCAGAGGCAGGAGCCTTGTTTACCACGTTTTGCTTGTAAAAAATCTTCAGTAGTCTAATTTGGGATTATAACAACAGCTTGATTTCCTCCACACAATATTTTTACACCATTTGTGAATATACTATTTTTACCTGCTTTCTTTATAGCTACCCTTAATTTCTGCAAAGTAACATAGTCAAATGATTTACAAAGACCTACATGCGACTTAAGTTGCATAAATCTCCATTTCTGTTGCTAACCTCGTTTTCGCCAATTATTTTATCATGAATAATTTGTCCAAGCAAGATCGACCAGGTCGATCCACTTCGTTCTAATATTTCCGTTTCTTTCTCTTCTAATCAGACTGATATGACTCTTTCGTAATGCTTTCTTATCAACGTTGCAATCCCTTGGAAACTCCTTTTCTTTCTTGACACATTTAAAATAACACAAAGCAGCTCACATGTTTTCATGGTTGCATGTTTCATTAAGGCGATAGGTAAATCGCCTGATGCTGGATAGTTATTATTATTCATTTTTTATAAATCCGTTAACACTTGTTTCTTCTAGATCTAATTGTGTGTCTAAATACTCTCCAATAGGTTGCTGTAGTAGTATTTTCACTATTTCTTTTTTATGAAGTTTACTTTTCTTCGTTTATTTGTATTTCTTCTAAGAGCGTTTATAGTTCCAACTTTTCTGGACGTAGAAAACCCCACCATCAACCTACCTAGTTCATTCGGTATTCACCATCCTTTGCATATGACCTTTTTTAATATAAAATGATTTTTTTTTCTTCTAAAGATGCTTATCTTCGTGAGATATTGGCGACCACATTTACTTATTCTAATCACAGTAGCTCGATATAGATCAGTTGACTTTTAGACCACTCCTTTTCCTAAGATTGGCCAGCCATGATATACGAATGGGTTAAATGCCTCTCTTGCTCTCAATCTTGTAAAATCAACTGTAGAACTCTCTATTTGTTATTACGCATGTAACCGAAGTAAGCCACGTTCCTGTTCTTTACGGTGTTAATAATTTCTTTGTCTTTTCTTAGCCCATAGAGAATAGTTATCATATTTTTGTGGTTTATATATGTATGAGACACTTAAAATACATCGGTAGCACCACATTTTTTCTTTTACTAGTTGGATTAAAGCATTTTTCCACTATGAATTTTTGCCCTTCGTCCTATTGGTAACCAAAATAGCTTCTAGTGCTGCTGTGTAAATTATGTATTTTATAATTTCATATATTTCTTCTAGTGTTTCTTTAATATCTTCATCCAATTTCTGTGTTAAAAGAAGTTTGTAAAGAAAGCTAATAAAGCCATATTTTAAACTTTCTATTTTATATTATTTTATGACTTATCCCTTATTTTGATCTTGGTATATGAAATTAATTTATTTCAACGAAAGCTTTACTAACAGGTGTTTTGAAATACACTTAGATCCTCTCCAAAATTTTACGTCATTAGGTATTGTAGGTTAATATTATCAATCAAACTGTCCGAGCTGCTGAAGCCCAATTATGAACCACAACACATCTACTAAGATGTTAATGACTGTGATGATGAGGTATTGTAGAAATGTCCTGTTTGATCACAACATAGTCAATAATTGATTTAAAGTTTAGACATATTAGGTTAGACCTATACCATTATACGAATATGACTAGGAAAATCCCAACAAAATAGATCGACTTCATTACAGGAATAAACGAAATACTACCTTTAGAGATCTTTGGAGACTAACAATACATGACATCACGATGATTACTACAATTCCTTCGGGGGGCATCTAAACATTCCGTATATGTATTTGGCACCTAGGACTTTTCTGTTGGTCCTTTGCGGCACGCGGCTATGTTTTAACCAATAGGCGGCGAGGTGCCAAACATGTATATGGAATATGTATATGGAATGTTACTTTGGTGCGAAATTCATATACGGAATGTTAAATATTCGTATTCCCAAAAAGACGACTTCTTATCTTCTTATTAAATTAAGAAAAGGAGGGTAATTTTAAAATATTTGGTAATCTATTAATAAAAGAAGTAAATCAGTGCAATAGGAAATAAAACAAAGTATATTTAAATAAATAATAAAAAAATTTCAATTTTTAAAATGTAATATTTATACGAAATCCAATGCTCTTCGCCAGTTTAAGTTCAATTTGTTTGATTTTCTGCGATGTTGGACGAAAGTTTGTGACATCTTTTAAACCTTTTTTAGGAGGTTGAACTTTAAGTAGTTGTCCAAATGGTAATCTAATTGACCCTCTAGTAACTCCTCACTTTCTTCGACTGATTGAAGTTGGTTGCACTCTTATATTGTATTCAAATTGAATTGCCAAGGAACTTCCTGTCATGTTTAAAAAACTTTTCCAAGCAGTTTTGATTTTAATCTGGGATAACCTTTGGTACAATAACTTTAACGTTGACGAATCAGTTCTAAATGTAACGTTTTTATCTTGTAGCGTATTAAAAAAATCTGCAAAAGAATATTCTTGCTATTCAACTGTTTCATTTTGTTTAAAAGAATATCTTCTCTAACATTATTTTCATCACTGTTATCAACAGAAAGATAGAATTAAATTATCTAAAAACTTATACAAATTTCCTAGTGATCAGAATAATTCTGTGGTTTACGAAATCGATATAGCAACAGGATTTTGCAACTGCGAAATTGGAAGATTGGCTGCATTTGGCAAGCATTAAGCTAAGACTGCACACTTTTTTAATATATCATATCTCTTTGCAACGTTCCAGCTGCTAATCCTGAAAATTGATACCAAGTAGATAAATTAGATTTCGGCGAAAGAGCTTAATCTTATTTATTTTATAGAGGGCTCTCAGAATCCAGCAGTTAATGTGTTACAGAACCATTATATTAATACCAGCATTGATAACAGTGAAGAAAATAATTTTAGAAAAGATATTCTTTGAAACAAAAACTAAACAGCTAAACAACAAACATTTTCATTGCCGATTTTATTAATATGCTACAACATAAAAATGTTTCATTTGGAACTGATTCATCAACAATAAAATTATTGCAAGTAAGATTATTCCATATTAAAACAAACACGGCCTGGGAAAGTTTTTTAAACATGGTAGGAAGTTCCTCGGGAAGCGATTTGAATACAAAGCCAGTATAAGGGTGCAACCAACTTCAATCAGTCGAAGAAAGTTACTAGAGGGTCAAATAGATAACCATTTAGACAACCACCTAATGTTCAACTTTCTAAGAAAAGGTTTAAAACGGGTCACAATCTTTCGCCCAACATCGCAGCAAATTAAACAAATGAAACTAAAAATGGCCAAAGACATTAGATTTCGTATAAACATTATATTTTAAAAATTTTAAATTTTTTATTATTTATTTAAATATATTTTGTTTTATTTCCTATTGCACTAATTTACTTTTTTTTAATAATACATTACAAATATTTTAAAGTCACTCTCCTTTTGTGATTTTAATGAAAGGACGTCTTTTTTGGTCTGCGAAGATTTAACATTCCTTATATGAATTTCGCACCAAAGTAACATTCCATATACGTGTTTGGCACTTCGCCGCCTATTGGTTGACACATGGCCACGTGCCGCAAAGGACCAATAGAAAAGTCCTAGGTGCCAAACACATATACGGAATGCTAAGATGCCTCCAGGGGTTAGGACTGAAGAGATAGTTACGAGTACAATTATAATTTGTATTGGGTCTATATTGTATTTTTAAAAACTCTAGTAGTAGTTTCTTCTACGATATTGATTGTTTCTTATTTAAGATTTACATAAATGATTTAACTTTATCTCGAGGTAGGTATTTCTTCCATGTTATCAGATGTATGTTAAACCCTTGCATTTAAAATT
The DNA here is from genome assembly GCA_918026665.1 of Diabrotica balteata. Taxonomy (NCBI): domain Eukaryota; kingdom Metazoa; phylum Arthropoda; class Insecta; order Coleoptera; family Chrysomelidae; genus Diabrotica; species Diabrotica balteata. Next base: position 137,717,030 of record OU898276.1, read on the forward strand.
TTTCTCGATTGTCTCGGGCGTTATCAATTTTCTATGAAATTATATGTACGCTTCTGATTCCAACTCCTGTTACTTCTTTATCTCATTGTTATTTCCTCTAAGGAAACATAGATAACGTCATGAAACGGGCACAAAGTCGCTTTGCTCCGTAAAATATATGTAGAAAAATTTTAAAATTCAGACAGGTACTCCGACTGGAGCTCAAGTTGTTCGTAGTGAGCGGGAGGTGAATTTTAAATGAATATTAAGGCGATTACTCCCTTTGTGGGCATACTAATTTCGGTTGCTTATCTTGATAATAATATTCCTCGAATTTTATTACCCCGGGGAAAAAGAAACTTCTTTTATCTTCTGATTTGAGGATCTGCTGACGGAATACATGACGCAGTGCGTTAACGGCTGCGGACTGCGTGAAATAAATTAAGAAAAATTTGATCCAGTTGAAGTAATGAACTGAATGATTGATTTTTATTTTATATAGGGTTGCACACAGAATCTATACAGATTCAAGATTTTAACGGATAATGCTACTATTTCTTTATTTTAGACATTGAAGAGAGTAAGAACATTTATTTCTACCTAATTATTTAATTTAATCAGAATTATTTAGTATCTGCATAATAAATATTTTTAATTTAATAAATATAAGATTTAGATATTTCACGTATCCAAAAAAAGTTTGTAGGTCATTCTAAAACATTGAGTAACTCAAAGAGTATGGCACATATTAAGTTTACTTTTCACCTATGGCTGGGGCAGAAAATATTTCTGTTTTTTTTTTAATTTGACAATTTGACAGCAAGCAGCATGTAATTCATTAACCCTCTAACAGGCAAGATCGTATAAATTATCTGTTGAAGTTGATATTTTTTTTTTCAAATAAATATAGGCAAAAGTAACATTTTTAAATTCTCTGCTAAAACTCTTCTAGAATGAGTTCTAGGTGAGAAATACTGAAAACCGTCTACAGACGGTCTTACCGGGTTATGAGTAAAAAAATAACTTTGGTGGATGTTTATTATAAAACAAGTTTCATTGAGAGAAATGAGTATAGAACATGTTATTTTTGATAGTGGTAATCCCAAAAACAATTTTTGTCGACTGTACCGCATAAGTGGAGGTCACATTTGGAGCAGACAAGCTGCGTATCAGATTGTTTACACAGCTTACATCTCTTCTTGCCTTTTCGGTTTACCCAAACTGGAAAATGGTTTTCGCCATCAAAACGTATATCCGCAACTTGATGAACCGCCCTTTTTCCAACCCAGATGAACTAGTTTTACCAGAAGAACCAGGTTCACCATTTCGAGCTGATGATGGTCGACCAATATTTCGTTTCTCCTTGAAAGAAACAAGGCCAGATGCTATATCTTCACGGAATTCTGGAAGAGATAGAAGCCTTTCCTCTTCACAACAGTCACTGAAATTATTTGCCTTTTCGGCACATGTACGTTTATATAGAATGAATGCGTTTGTTGCGGCCATGTCGACAAAATGATAGAATATCCGAATCATAATATTTCTGCTTTTACTCCACCCATGTGAGCATTATCTTCACGTATGATTTAAGAACAATCAACTTCGATGTGTTTTCTATGCTTCCTGTCATACCGAGGTACTTTCGCTTTTTGTTGATTTGGAGTGGTTTTTATAAAAGGTTCAATGCCAACATATGTCGATGCCAGGCGGACATATTTGTTATCCTTCCATAATACAGTGCTTACATCGATTCCATAACTTGAGGTCATGTATTATATGGAAAACCCTCTACTTTCTTTATTTACTTCACTATCAGTCGACAGTTTACACGCTGGTATACGATTAGCTACAAATAAAAAATTAAAACATGTATCATTTTGAATAATAGAAACCACGGAAAATTTATTTACCTCTTACTGTGCCTAAACTATAAATTCCTCTTGCACGTAAATATACCAAGAGGGGAAGCGAAGTATAGAAGTTGTCAAAATACAAGATGTGATGCACGAAATTAGGAATCGTTTGTGATAAACGAACGACAACATTTGATGTTGCTCCTAGGTCTGGTGTAAAAGGCAAGACTACATTATCTCCGGCGCCATTGTAAATTTCGAAACGATAGGCAAAACCATGTGAATCACATAGAACAAACAATTTCACACCCCATTTGTGCGGCTTATTTGGCATATACTGACGCAAATGGTGTTTCGTTTTTGTAGAGCACATCTGTTCAACACAAAGTCTAGCCGTTTTGGGGATGTAATCAAACCTGTCATTCAGTTTGTTAGCTAGCGTACGAATCCGAAATAATGAATCATATCCTGGTTCACCTTTTTTCTTTCGTTGTGAGTTATCTTGAAAGGATAAATAGTTCTTGATGGTAATAAATCGTTTCGATGTCATACATTTCTGAATTGGCACAAAAGCATTGTTTTCCCCAATAACTATCTATGTTAGGATAGCGATATATAGACATATAAAGCGATATACCAATGTAATGTCTTATTTCGTCTGCAGTTGTGCTGAATGTTGTATTTATATTTTTTTCCAAAGCACAACGGTTTGTCTCTTCAACAATCAGTTTAACGATATCGTCGTTAAAAAAATAATTAAATAATTGCATCGGTGTTTGAAGCTGTTTGACTGTTCTATGAAGAGATGAATCGCCACGAAAAGCCACATTATTTACGTGTAAACACATTGAGCGATTACGCCACGTCAATTTGGAAATCTCTTTTGAGTTTTTTGATATTGTATTCAAAGTTGTAATAAAAAAGACAATATACCTAACGTATAAATATGTTTTCTATATAATCTTACCTCCTCCAGTAAAGCCACCATCATTAGGTTGAACTAATGGCCCAGTATCTTCAAGAGTTGGCAATGTAGATCGAGCTCTTTTGACTAGTTTAAAATATGCATTTGTAGAAGTGGATGTAGAGGGTTCTTGTACTTCAAATGTTTCGGTTGATACATCATCCAAAACTAATGTTGAAGAAGCTGCTAGTTGATCAACTTTGCTAATATCCAGTGACAAATTTATACAATTTACAAATGCATCGGTTGTCTCAGCTTCAAGCATTTCCTGAATGCATTCGTCAATAACTTGTGAGTTATCCTCTGATACCTCGGATAGGCTTTAAGGCTTCTCAGGCTCAATACTATCATCAACATAGTCGGGATCCACAATACTATCGTCACTACTATAAATGCTATCGTCGGTTTCAACGGAATCAATAAATTCGAATAATTGTTCATCAGACAATTCTTCCAAATTGATTTTGTTCTTATGGTTAGGATTTAGACGATGCATTTATCACACAAAAGAAAAATAATAGAACAAGGGAAGAAAGAGTGTTCCTACGCACAAAAAAATAACAAAAAATTTCATACTAAAGGAGATATTTTTTATCTGAATTTGATACTGAAGGATAAAAATTTCATACGTAAATCGGCAAGACCGTCTTGAGACGGTCTTGATATTTTTGTTTATAAAGCCTATTTGCACAAAAGTTTTTATTAAGAGCATATTATATTACTAAAACAAGAAATATATCAAGTTGATCATAAAATTATCAAGTTGATCACTTTGATCTAAACGTGTTTTTTGATGATTTAAAAATAATGTTTATGAATAAATAATTTTCACTGTCACTTTATAGTATGTTAGCACTTGACTAACGATAAGAACGTAATCGCGATGCCAGAATGTGTTTAGTTGTATAGAATAACGTCAAGTAAGGTTTTTTAAAAAACATTCGGTGTAAGTTTTATACGATAAAATGTAACGACCGTCTTAAGACGGTCTTGCCTGTTAGAGGGTTAAGTTTGATTGATGATTAAATTTTCTGGAGTTTAATTGTAATAAGAAGAAAATAAATATCTGCAAAACTTTTGAATACAAGAAATTCGAAAACATCAAAAAATAAACCTTATTATTTGCAAACAGTTAAATTATAATAAGTTAGTAAACATTCGTATTTTGAAAATTTCCTAAATTTGCCTGGCACAGTGTACATCTCAGAGATTTGTAAGAGTAAATGAATATGTTTGTACATTACGTAAGCATTATTCATTTGCCAAAAGTGCGTTAATAGGGTTACATATTTGGTGTTTACGAAAGATATCCAAATAATTTTTTAAATGTCAAATAGCTTCACAGATCCCTTAATTAGTTGAAAATATGAATTCTAGATTTAACGAGGAACCTGTGTGATAATGAAAATGGTGTTCTATTAAACACAACTTGAATCACGCCACATGCAAAATTGGTTTCACAGAATCCAAAAACTTGGTTAGTTAACCACTAACAGAAATTTCAACGGCAAATGGCTGCACCACTTATTTGGTTTGCCATTTTTGGAGCAAGAACGAGTCGGCCATGTATCGTCAACATCCCTAACCTGCCTTCCCTTTAATGAAAATGGCCGATTATATAGTAGAGAACTACATTAGTCACGAGTTTCCTTTTCCTCCAAATTTCTAGGCATCGCAGTCTAGCTATTTACATTTCACGACAAATCCAAACGAAGCCTTTCATTTTTCATTTTTTTAACTCTTGTACAATTCTCATCCCGATATCCTCACTTTTGTATCTACGCTTCTACAGTACCAAACAATGGTGCACGTAAAACTGCAAAGTCCACATGTACCTGTTCGTACACTCACCAGGAAGATCAAGCAGGGGGAAAACGTCTTACGTGAAAAGTTGGAAGCGCTGAGTACATATAGACCGATGACTCTAGGTAGAGTATAGGCTGTCAATTTCGTGAGCTTCTTAATCTATTTAACGCAGTGGAGTAGTTCGCATATATCCTTTAGGTTATTTTTAAAGATTTCCATATTTTTTGCTTTGTCTACTATCTGTTTCTACTATTTCCGGTCCTAAATACTTTCTCTCTAGTTTGCAATTTGCAATTCCCATCTTTGACACATTTTTTATAGTTGGTTTTTCCATGGTATGTTTGGTCTTACGCTTTATTAAATTTGAATATGTCTTCTCCTTCGATTATATTTATTATTTCATGATTAATCAGTCCCATAATCTCACTTCTTATAATTTTATAATTTATTTATTTATTTATTTGTTCCACAACAAACACATTTTACAGAATAAAATGTAATTACAAGTAGAGCTTTTGACATTAGATATACCTACGTGCTAAGATAGAGTGATCGAAGCGGATAGAAAGCTAGATTTAATTGCTTTGCTGTTGGTGTTGAAGATATCTATGTTGCTATTTATTTTTAATTATTACATTGCACTGCCTCATCATGTTGTTTATGGGCGAGCAGTCTGTCTCACAAATAAAAAAACCAGTCGTCTATGACTTTATTAATCTTAGATACCAAGAATTTAATATAGTTGATCAAGAATAAGCCTTTATATTTTAAGTTATTCACAATATAATATACAAGTAGCATTGCTTGCATTTTCCGTCTCTGTTCCAGAGACATAAATGAAAGGAAGAAGAATTTATGAGAATATCGAAAACTCAAAGAAATAACGAAAATCTTTTAATAAACGGAACCAATGTCGAACAAGTGGACAAATATGCATATCTGGGAACAATGATTAACTCAACAAATGATTACATTCAGGAAGTCAAAACCAGAATAGAAAAGGCTAGAGTAAATTTCAACCAAATGAGAAGAATACTATGTACCAGGGATTTAAAACTGGAACTAAGAGTTAGGTTGGCAAGGTGCTATGTTTTTTCGACTTTATTTTATGGAATGGAATCTTGGACCTTGATTGCAACATTAATGAAAAAACTGGAATCATTCAAGTTGTGGATGTATAGAAGAATTCTAAAATGGAATGGAAAATGGAAATTTTAAATACAATTAAAACAAGAAAATTAGAATATCTCGGACATATTACGTGGAGTGGTACGGATGTACATCAAATGAACTTTTCAGAGCAGCCGTCCCAAAAGTCCGAATAGCAATGATGATTGCCGACCTCCGCCGCGAAAATGCCACTTGAAGAAGAAGAATGATCAACCTACAAATATAACAAAAACTCTCAATAGAAATTTAACAACCGCGATTAGATATTTTATATAACAAACCAGCAAACATATAGGAAAAATACCTGTCGGTGAAGGAAAGGAAAATAATAATCAACACAATAACGTACCTGAATTAAGACACGAAATAGAAATTAGTTTTCAGGGCGTAGAGATAGCAATAAAGTCCTATGAGAGAAAGTATAGCCCTACGACAAAACTTATACAAAAACTAATAGTGCACTGCAAGATACCAGACGCATGGAGAAACAGCATAATGATACCAACAATTTGACGCCGTATTTGTACTAAAACAAATCACAGAGAAGGGCATATCTATGTTTTATATATGTACTTACACCTATAGAATAAAAGAAACATATAAGTACATACAAACCATCGAAAATATCTACTTCCATAATCGAATAGAGGCAAAGATAAATCAAAAACTAACACAGTGTATATCAGTACAAAGCGGAGTCAGACAGGTGACTCGTTAACCCCACTTGTCTTTAATAGAATAGTGGACAAAATAATACAAGCTGTACGTAAAGGTCGTAGTTACAGAATGGAGAATCAAGAAATTTAAATATTATGTTATGCAGACGACGCCGCATTAATCGCCGAGACAGAAGACGAGCTTCAAAGATTAACACACCTCTTCAGTACTTCTCTTCTTATGGTGCCCTATTTAATTAGTGGATGTTGGCGACAATTCTGGAATACTCCTCTCGATCTTGTGTGTCTCTAAAAAGGGCATGGACATCGAGATTTGTGCACTCCCTTATGTTTTTAAGCCATGATTATTTCTTTCTTCCGATTCCTCGTTTTCCTTTTATATTCCCTTCCGTAATAAGCTTTAAGAACAAGTCCTTGAAATTTTGAAATATATGACCCAGATAAGCAGTTTTTCTTCTTTTTATTATTGGCAGCAATTCTGGTTCTCTGCCCATTCGATTTAATACTTCGACATTTGTTGCGTGATCTGTCCATGAAATTTTAAGTAGTCTTCTAAATACCCACATTTCAAAAGCCTCCAATCGGTACATCACATTGGCCCTTATGGTCCAGGTTTCTACACCATATAGCAGTATGGAGTAAATGTAACATTTTACAAAGCGATATCGAAGCATTAAGTTGAGGCTGCTGCTGCTTAGCAAGCTGCTACGTATCTTTATGTCTGGATCTAGATCTTAAGTTATCCAACTACCGAGATATCAAAACTCGGGGACCTTTTGGATGTTCTTGTTGTTTATTATTATATTCAATTGCATATTTCGTGTTCTACTAACCACCATTACCTTCGTCTTGTCTATATTAATCTTCAAGCACACTCGTTCTCCTTCAGTGTTTATTCTATCTATTAGTCATTGTAGCGCTTCTTGGCTATCAGCTATTATGACGGTATCATCAGCATAGCAAAGATTACTAATAGTCTGTCCGTTGATTTTAATTCCATCTTCAGTGTCACTAAAGGCTCTATCGAAAATCGTTTCAGAGTAAAGAATAAAAAGGAAGGGTGACAGAACACAACCCTGTCGTACACCTTTTTCAATTGAGAAATATGATGTAGATTACAGTCCTACTCTCACAGATGCCACTTGATTCACATAAAGGTTCTTTATGATTTTAAGGTCATTCTCATCTATCGAACGTTCCTGGAGCAATCTTATTAATTCTGAATGATTAACACAATCGAATGCTTTCTGGTGATCTATAAAGCATAGGAAGACATCTTTTTGCTGATCTCTGCATTTCTGAAGTAGGACAGTTAAGTTATAAAGTGCTTCTCTTGTGCCAAATCCTTGTCTGAAACCGAACTGCGTGGGGCTAATGTCTCTTTTACATCTGTTGTATATTCTTGTGTGAATTATGATGAAATTATATGATGAAATTATTTCACCTAAAACAGATCCATCTTTAAAAGAATGTAACATTTTTACACCACCTAAAGTCCAAGCAAAATCTAAAAAAGCTAAAATTAGTTCAGCAAGCTTTTCTGAATGCTCATTTTCTCTCTTACTTGACCCTGCTAAAAACTTCATAGAAAATCACCATCTACTTTTCCCTCTAAACTTTGATCAACTTAACATGCTCCTAATGAATATCACGGGATCAACAGATCCTATAATCACAATTAAAGAATATACCACAGACCTATTAGCTTTGACCCTTATGCTCAGTCAAGTTTACCCCCATTTAAAGGAAAGTTACATAAAACGTAAATTCACGTCCATATGAAAAAAAAATCCATAATTATCTTGACAGTAAGGGATCGGACGCGGAAAGTGACACATCTCAATTAAGTCAACAATAAAATTCAAGTCTCTACTTCAGTATTGTTCTGAAGCTATTTTCTTGTGGCATTGTAAATTAATTACTATTTATAACTGGGAATAAGCCACATTAAAGATAAAAATACATTTATTGACGTTTCAATTTCCAATTTGGAAATCGTTCTCAAAATACAAATAGTAAATTTAATTTACTATTTGTATTTTGAGAACGATTTCCAAATTGGAAATTGAAACGTCAATAAATGTATTTTTATCTTTAATGTGGCTTATTCCCAGTTATAAATAGTAATTAATTTTCTCTACTTCAGTGGAATATTGATGGATTTTTCCATCGCCTTGCTATGCACCAACATATAATCGTTGAAAAATCTAGTGATGTAATATGCCTACAAGAAACTAACACTAGTGCGTGTAACGCTATCACCAGTGACGCATTAGAAACAGAGTGTCGGAGTGTCACAGGCGATCTAAAAGTTTATTTAAAAAATCAGGTGTTAAGTGCATGGAATCAGGAGTGGAATGGCTCTACTTTGAAAGTCAGAACCATCAAAAGTGACATTTTTATTCATGGAAGTCCACAGCCAGAAGTAGAAAATGCCAAACTATTATTACACATCTACGACTTGGACACTGTAGGTATTTTCACGCCTATCTCTTCTCAAATAGTGAACCAAAATGCGAAACATGCAATACAGTAGATAGTATAAAGCACTTATCAATAGACTGTCCTAAATATGTAAATCAAAGACAGTTTTACAATTTGCCAAATAACCTGAAAGCACTCCTCAACAAAAGTTTAGTTCCGGACAATTTATTAGGTTAGGTTACTTAAATGTATAAATATGTTACACAAAATTTAACTTAATTAATTGTTGCAAATGTTCAATTGTTCACAAATTGTAATTAATTGTTACAATGATTGATTGTTACAAATGTTAAATTTAATATTATTACAAATGTTACAGGAATGTCGCTAATAACCTTTGGGTGGATGCGACTTTGTCTCTTAAAATAAAAAAAAATACATCAGCTGTTAACAGCACTGAATTTCAGCAGTGCTCTCAACTCATCTTAGATTGACGTTTTCACGTCACCCTTATATTTGATTTTTCAATTATATTTTAACTATATAAAAGCTTTTTAGATTTTTATAAAAGAATCGGTTAAATAAATTTGACTATTAAATTGTTCAAATTAATCAGTAAGTTATTTTTAATAAAAAAGTTTTTCATTGTTAAACTGTGAAATTTATTGGTTTTTTACTTACCTAACTTTGTTTACTAATGGATTGAGCTTATTATGTTTTTTGTACTATTTTTAGCCTCGCAAGAAACCCTACACGTTTTATAAAGGCAGTATATCTTATCTATTAATTAAGAAGAAAGTGCCTTCTTAAAATTTATGTAATAACCGTCATAAATCATTTCTCATTAGCAACATTTGCTAGTGCCGACTCCCCCTCGAATCTATTTATTTCACAGACATCATGAGACTTAAATGTAATTTACCCCTTATAAAAAATGTGGCCCATTAAATTTGATAAAGTTAACTTTTCGTGTTCTTATTTCTGATTAGGGCTACAGATGGTGCCTCCCTTAGTATGCCCTAGGGCACCCCATAGAGACAGACCTGCCGACCCTTCCTACATTATTTCAAAGGAACTTTATATCAGTCTCGTATATTAGATATAAATAATGTTTGTTGATGGCGTCCTAATAAATACTAAGTTCACAATGCGGCCAGAAATTAGTAATTAATAAATTTGAATAATAAGACACAAAAGGTTATACGCTGCGTTATGGGAATGGGAACGGTTCAAAATAAAAGGTCTACAGGATGTTTGAAATACATAACGCTTACTGCATAAGAAGCTGTGTATACTTGTATATATCAGATACACAGTGGGGATAGACGGTGATACATGATTGCATTAACTACAACAATCAATTATAAAATAGGCAATACTTTTGTGCGTTTAATATTTGGGTCAGAGGCGAACTAAGTGGGAAAATATGTTAAAAAATAGAATATTACTTTATGAGGCAGAGAAGCATGACTTTTCTTGACGCGTCCGATATTGGCGCGTAATAGAGGGCAAGTCAAGAAAAGTCGCTTCTTTGCCGAATAAAGTATATTATTTTTTCTTCAAACGTAGCAATTTTCAACCATAAATAGTACAATTCATACGCTATTTTTACTCGAAATTAACTGTGACAACTATCAAAGTCGTCTAGATGTTAGAAATTAAAATAATTAAGTCGTCGGTAGGATTTGCGTCTCCCTGGTTACAGTTGTTTGACAGTTGTTTGCAATTATTAAAGACAGCTTATTGTTGTAACTGCATGCGCAAATTTAGTGCGAAAATGGAAAACCTAAAGGAAATTGAGTCCGCGGCTAATGATGCAGTAGCATGTTTGGGGCCCTCAAGTTCGGAATAAAGTATCGGTTAGCGTACAAGCACTTTCAGGAGTGGTGCTATACAAGAGGAGTACGGCAAGTTACCGAAGACGTTTTACTGGCATATTTTAATATAATGCAAAATGAAAATAAATGGAAATCTTCTACAGTGTGGTCACGATACTATGATACTATGATAAAATCCGACTTCGTTATTAGAAAAAATGTGGATATAAGCAAATTTTTAAAGTTACGTGCCTTTCTAAAAAAAACAAGCGAAGGATATACTGCAAAGAAGTCTAAAGTGTTCAATAAAGACCAGTTTGATAAATTTTTGCTTGAAGCGCCATAGCAAGTTGTATTTAGGAATAAAGGTAAAAAAATTATATTGCAAAGCATGTAGTATACTCTACTAAATTATAAAAATATTTCAGATTGTTTTGTTAATTGGGGTTACCGGGGGCGCCTGTCGATGCGACGAAATGGTAAAAATGAAGACTGTGGACATTGAGGATAAAGAAAATGTAATAATTATCAAAATTCCAGACAGTAAAACACGACAAATTTGATCTTTTACGATAATTGGTCAAAACCACATTAAACTGTATAAAAAGTATGCATCACTGCGGCCTGAAAATTTCACAGAAAACCGATTTTTTATCAAGTAGCAAAATATAATGTGTTACCGAAGCGTCATGGGAATACATTCGATCAGCGAAGAAGCCCAAAAAGTAGCTAATTATTTAAGTTTAAACGATTCAAGCGCATACACGGATCCAGTCTTTACGACGAACTTCAGCAACACTTTTAATTGATGGAGGCGGAAATCTATGTGCCTTAAACGACATTCTTCTTCTTAGGGTGTCTGTCCGTTCCGAACGTTGGCGATCATTCTGGCTATGATAATTTTGTTGGTTGCTATAGGAAATAGCTGTGTTGAGGTCTTCTATACCATGCTCTCAGGTTAGCAAGCCAAGATATTCTTCTTCGTCCTGGGGCTCTTTTTACTTCAATTTTACCCTGCAAAATGCATTGGAGTATCTGCCTTGATTTCTCATAATATGTCCCAAGTACTCCAGCTTACGGCTCTTCACAATGTTTACCAAATCCGCGGTTGTGTTCATCTTCCGCAGTACTTCTTCCTTGGTGACTTTGTCTGTCCATGGTATCTTAAGGATTCTTCTGTAGAACCATAATTCAAACGCCTGAAGTTTTTATAGAGTTTCCGCCTTCAATGTCCACGTTTCTACTCCATACAGAAGCACTGAGTATACTTAACATTTAAGGAGCCTTATTTTTGTTATCAGGGTGAGGTCATGGCTTTTAAACACAGAGCTCATAGCCAAGAATGCACTTTTGGCCTTTCCGATGCGACATTTAATCTCTTGGGTAGTAAATCAAACGACATGAGGGCTGGAAATCAAGCACGGTTGCCGAAGGATACATAGAGGATTCAATAAGAAATAAGAACGATAATGCTCAAAAAATTTTAAACCCTCATGATTCGCCAACATCGGGAATGATTGCTGAAAGTTGTTCTCGACCATCAGTATCATCAACAATTACCAATGCGTATCAAGAGTCGGGAACATTTTTGCACGGTTTCAATTTTAAAAATGCCTCGTTAACTAATTGTACTTTTAATATTACTATAAATAAAAATGATGTTTAATTTTTGTTAATGACATTTGTATTGTTGCTTTGTGACATGTTTCATATTGTTGTCTTGGCAACATTTTCCCCTCCGCCGTAAAGAAATGGGAAAAAAAACTGCTGCCGGCGGAGACATCAAACTTTGACAGCATGAAGTTAGATAAGTAATGTCATCATTATTTGACGTTTAAAGAAAAAATAATTGTTTATTAATATTTTATACATTTCGCTGTTAGGCGTGTCCAGGACAAGTCAATTTTTGATGAAAACATGATTAACTCAAATACAGGTTAAAAAAAAGTATGTTTAAATTGTGGGTAAAAGGGGTCAATTCAATGCAGTTGAATTTATAGTATGTTAAGTTGATTGTTCCAAAAGAGGCAGTTACAAAATAGTACATAAAGTTTAGTGTAAAAAGGGATAATGTTAACATTTCATTGGCACTGCCTATATCAGTATCTCTCTAAGTGAATAATGAGACAACTTGACTTATTCACGGTTAGATTTTAATGTAACCACGATACACAAATACTGGTATGCTACTCAAGGAATAGAAATGTGTACTCCGACGTGCATGACGTCACCTGCGAAGCAACAGTACAGGGTACTAGGGTACTACGCTGTTCGAGATGTAGGATTCCCTGTCCCCGTAGATGTATATGTTCATCGTGCCGTAGATGAATTGTTTTTACAAATTAATCACCCCTGTGGTAAGGCTTTGAATATTTTTGTTTTTGCAGATCCTTCACATTTGATTAAACTTGCCCAAAACCTTGAAATTGATCATGGTTTTATTATTGACATTAAAATAATCAACCAGAATTACTTTGAAGAGCTACTAAATATATTATCAACTTCAGAATTGACAATTGCGCATAAATTGACACTACATCATCTTTGCTCAAAAGGCTCTATAAGACAAAGAGTGAGACTTGCAATTAAATTATTGTCAAATTATGTTGCAAAGTTATTAGTTATGCTGGAAAACATGGACTTATGCCAAAATATAGTTACTGAAAAGAAGCCGCTGTAATTGGTTAGGTATTTAATGATCGGTTTGATCTTTTAAATTCTCGATGTAAGTTCGTTGCCAATTCTCCAACACGAAATGCATATGGTAAAGATTTAGATAAGCACTCAAGTCTACTAGCTGAAATGTCAGAAATAGTAAATTCAATGCGGGTTGATAAACAGAAAGGACTTATTCCATTTCAAAAAGGGATATTGCTTACTAATAGATCTCTAAAAGAGTTACTTTCTTACCTACAAGCAAAATACAATACAATACTTTTATTCGAGAAATGGGTGGTGCAAATGATTATCCTTCGTCAATAGATTTTAAATATAGTTTAAGGTGGTATATTTTAGATCGCCCTTCATCAGCAATTCAGAATAGTTTGAACTATGTTTTCCGAATCATTAACTAATAATTTTTGTACCAGCCTGCAAGTAATATTTCGTCTATTTACTAATTTATTAAAATTCAATAGATTATCTTATACCAATTTGTGGGTTTTACTTTGTCTGCATAATCAATTTTATTCTTATTAAAACACAGACATGTAATATTGGCATAATTACTGTAATTTTTATCTTTATCTTTATAAGACAGCACCTTCATATGGGATTTTATAATTTTAGCATTTAAGTTACTTTATACCGTTTGACCTGAAGATGCTTTTCAAATTATCGGTCGTTTTGGTAGTAAAATTAAATTGATTAATTTATTGTTGCAAACTGTAACTGATATCCTTTACAAATAAAGCAGTTTTTACTTTCTTTAACTGAAATCATCAATAGAAAAACAAAAAAAAAGGGGAAAACAATTAAATATTAAAATTTGATAACCCATGTAGAAATCAGAACATCATTTGTATTTTAAAGTCAGATACATATTAATTTGGGGTTTGATGTTAATATTGAGAAAAAACTAAATAAGATTAAGAGAGTAAGGCCACATACTTACCATGTCGGAAAAATAACATAAGTTTTCTCTGATTTTTCCTCATGATTTACAATGGAATTACCAACTAAATAATTTCATTGTTATGCTTGAGTGTAGTTGTCTTTTCAAACAAACCAAGGTGAGGTTGGAAGTCAAAATTAGAGTAGCAGTCAATAAACACAAAATATCCATGTTAGTGTGCAACGTCCATAATGAATAGGCACAATAAGAAAACGAAGTCTTTTTAACAAATAACATGCTATGATTTTCCTGTCACGTGTGGTGTATCCACATAAAAATGTTTTAATATTCATGTTAAATTCAATTATAAATATGTATTACGATATATAACAAAAATGGGCGTATATACAATTAAATGTGCGTCAATATAACGAAAATTGTGTAGAAAGGCACCTTAATAGGTGTCTATGTGACAAATAGAAAAGGGAATTACAAAACTAGTCGGCTTAACGAAACAAGCTCAAGGATGGAATCAGCTAATTTGCATGCCTATAAAAGACGGTAAAATATTGAAGAGGACTATAACAAACTTAGGAAAATGAAAGTGATAACGTATCAAAGATTCTGTTTTCAAATCGAGTATTTCGAGCGTTAGTTCAACTATTTTAGAATCCCTTAATTTTTTTTAATTTTAATTCAACTGGAATGTACTTTTATTCAACCTAGTATAAGGCATTGTCTAATTATATATTCGAAAGAATGATTTTTAAAAACGTCTCAAAAACTGCTTATCAGACCACTTGAGTTTTCTACCAATAAAATAAACAAAATTTACAAGTATTTGTGTTATTCAATCCAAGTACTTGCCCATGGTGGAGCAGTACGGCAAGCCCTTATCTCTTGCCGTACTGCTCCACCATAGTGGAGTTGTCCAACAATCCAAGTTGTCTTTTGTAATTGTTTTTCTACAAATGTGGCATCTTTCTGTAACATCCCAACGTTGAGCTGCTGTTATCAACCTGTAACCGCAAACCTTAGTTTGCTGCTACAACCTGACTAACATCACTAACAACGTTGGAGTGACAAATCGTTTCCCGTTGGGACCAATTTTTAACGTTATAACCCCTAATGTATCAATTACAAAATTGCTACATTAGACGTTATACGAAACACTCCCTGGCTAGCTCACTCAGGACGTGAATATGGCCTACTCTGGAGCAACACACACAAACAAGTAAAAAGAAGAAACAATACACAGTTAAATTAACACATGTTTATTAAGATATAAAAAAAAACAGAAAAATAAATGTTAAGTATCGTATTAAATTTAAATAAAAATTATTCGACTTCTTGCTACAGTGTTACATTAGGTATATGAAAGAACAATGTTTGTCACCAAATCCTAAGTTTTATCCTGGTCTTTTCTGCTCTGGTTGTTAGCAAGCCATGTTGGTAGTTTTGGATTTCCTTGTCTCGGAGTCAACTCTCCTATTGGAATAATGGTTCCATTCTCAGGCCGGTTGGTCTTCTGGATGGTAATAGAATTTGACCCGCACCTGAGAAATGTATCCCGGAGGTTGACTAAAATGAAGAAAAACACACCTTGCTTTAGAAAATGGTGAAACCAAAATGAGAGACCTTGCTTGGGGGATGAATAAGGTGACCAATCAAATTTAACAAAATTTTATCATTATTCACCCAAGCAAGTCGAGAAACAATTCTTATTTATGCACTTATCATAGGCAAATAAGTAAAAGTAAGGATATAACTTTAATGCAAATGGTAATTACTTTTTTAAAACTGAAATATTCTAATATTAATAAAAAAAAAGCCAAGATATATTTATTGAAAAGCTAGATAATTTAGAAACATTGCTATATAGTAATGATAGTTTGTCAAAAGTTAATTATTATTAAAATCAAAAGATATTATGGATTTAAAATTCATATTTAAAACTAAAAAAATATTCGTAAAACTTTTACATACTATATTAAAGAAACTATATATTTCTTATCGCTAGTTTTTTATACAAAATAAAAAACATAAGAAAAAATATATCTACAAAATATGTATCTACTTACATGTCATACCATAATCATATATAATGAGCTTAGAACTTTTAAAGTTAAAATTATAAAAAGATTTTTATACAACAGGTGGAATTAGGAAATCGATAAAATATATTATACACTTACCTCCAAATCTGGAGACGACACAACAATTGGTTATTCTATTCTTAGAGAAGTCATGAAGAAAATCGACATTGTTAGAAAATAGAAGTCTTTATATCGACTTTTGTATCGAATGGGAAGGAGAAATGTCGACAAAGAATAAAGATGGGACCTCTCGTTCCAAAGTAACGGAAATAGAGATGAAAATAAAATTCACTCTTTAGAAACTTGAGTAAAAGATAAAAATGATGATTATTAAGAAAATAGGAAAGGTAGATACTAAAATATATATATATATATATATATATATATATATATATATATATATATATATATATATATAAAGAAGATAGATTTGGACGCCAACTGGTTTTTATACCAAATACCAGTAAAAATGAAAAGAGAATAATGAATCAATTAAATAACGACATAATTCTGATACAATCTATATCCTAGAAAATATATAGAAAAATAAGAGATACAATGGAGGATATAGAAGAATATGAATTATGACAGAAGATACGGAAATTGGAGAATAGAATTAACGAAATATATTAACATAAGAAAGGAAGCAGGCAATGTAGCAGTTATAACGCTACATTTCTTTTGAGTTTCGCTATCTGGACGGATCAAGTTCTTCGTGTCAAAATATTGTCAACGTGTTGGTATACTAATGTAATATGTAATCTTTCATCTTTAGATGTTACCAAAGGTACAAAGCCAGATAAAGGCTCTATTATAGTTCTAAAGAATTGTAGTCTTTCCAGCCCTCTATACTATATCTTTAAATATTCAGTACAAACTGAGATATTCCCAGACGCGCTTGTTAATCCTAACCAATCCATAATCTAAAATCAAAAATTTTATAAAAACTTTAATTACATAAGCATAAAAACCCAATTTTTACGAAGTGAAGACTAATTACTCATAAAACTTGTTCATTTTAAAAGTAAAATCAGAGACTTACACTTTCACGAGATAGTAGTCTTACTGAAAATTCCATAAAGAGTCCTTTGTCCTTCGAACAAAGGAATTTCAGGTTCGTGTCCTCGACTTTTTATTCAAAGCACAGCTTACCTAACATCCTTATATTCTCAGAATTGTTTTGATCCATTGTCAAGCTTTGTTAGGATTTAATTGTGTTTATGAGAGCATATTATCTAGAGATATCTTAATTACCTACCTAAATTTTAATATAAAAGTTTTTATTTAGATCCAAAAAATAATTTTCTACTAATAAAATATCACTAAGGGATA
>OU898276.1:139031173-139052591 GCA_918026665.1 Diabrotica balteata
GAGAACGTTGCTCCAAAGCAACAGTAACAGTTTGAGGTTAAAATTTTTGTATTGTGCAAACGAGGGATCACCACTAACAAAAATATTTTTTTATGGACTACAATATATAAGAAAACTACAGAAATAAGCAAATATGAACTTTAATACTTATACAGTTACAAGAAAAAACAAAGATAAAAATTTATGGAGAATTATGAAAACTAAAAAAACAATTCTTGGTCGGTGTAAAACATAGTCTCATGTCACATTTTTGACACATAATTGTCGTGTAACCATTCTTGCAAAATCGGCATCTTCCTTTTGGTCCATAGATAGGCCAATGTCCTACGTTGTCTTTCCTAGTGATGTCATGTGGTCGACTTTTCGTAGGTGTAACAATTTTATCCACTGTCTCGTTCAGTGAAGGGCGCCCCCTTTTTTTATTTTACCTGTTTGGTAAAAAGATTCAGCTATGTCCATTTTAAATTTTTTTAAAGGTATTGGTTTTACTTTTAGCTCAGCACAATGGTGTTTATATACTAGCCAGGCGTTGACAACACACATATCTAATAGATATGTGAAAATACCATAGTACCATCGTCTAGCCCTACTGGGACTGCGGTATAATCCTAAAAGAGAATTAGCTTTATCTACACCTCCCATGTGTTGGTTATACTGTTTTATTATGGCAGGCAAGGAACATCAGCTTTTTGTTTTGAATGTTTATCATATCGCTTTATATGAGTTACAGGCTCGATTCTACAATGAGTACTACCTAATAACACACATTTGTTATCATGCCATTTTACAAGAATGATCCCTTGTCAGAGTCAGATTTATACATAGGAGCCTCTAGGTCACTTTTGCATAATTTGTCAGCTTCTAATGGACAACCGGCAATTCTATCTGCTCTAAATGTTCCTAAACTCTGAATAGCAAAGTTAGTTTTTAAAAATGCAAGCAATGGAAGGCTGCTAAAATAATTGTCGAAAAATACTACCGTCTGTTCTTCATTTGGAATGGTTTTACACAGTGCAACAACAACACTGTGACCAACACCTAACTCCTTCTCTACACCTATCAATTCGTTAGAGGTACCTGCTAACTGGTCAAACGTAAACGCACCCTGATAAGCTATGAAGTCTGTGATAATGCCAGAAACAGTTGCTTTCACAAACAATTTGAAACCCCATTTGTGTGGTTTATTTTTGATGTATTGTCTAAGATTCCCTGCAAAAGTACCTTTGTAAGGAATCATAGTCTCATCCACAGAATATTGATTGCCAATGTGGAACTTCTGACAATTTGTTCTAATTTTTTCTATTAGGGGCCTTATTTTGAAAAATCGGTCTTTAGTATTTGGGGATAATTGAGAATTATCAGCAAAATGTAAGTACCTTCTAATTTTAGTAAAACGTCGTAAAGGCATTATGTCTGCTATTTTGTCAATTCGAGTATTTCTGGCCCAATAATCACTTATAGCTGGCAACTTTATAATGCTCATAGTAAAAGTTATGGAAATAAATTCTGTAAGTTCTGCATTAGTTAGTTGTAGAGGGGAACCTGTTTTTTCAGTCGAATAAATATTAGTTTGGTTCACAATATCAGCCATTATGTCCAAGGAGAAAAACTGTGTGAAATATTCCAGTGGTGATAAAATCTCAGTTATTTCGGATGGAGGTAAATCTGGAACATAATTTGTAGGTATGTCTTCTTCGGACCAAGAATATGTTACTACTGGTTTCTTTATTTTTTTCATTTTCTTGGGATGTGGCTCTTCCACAGCTATTTCTTCCTGCTCAATATCAGATTCTTCTGTTACCAACTCCATGTATTTAGTTCTACCTATTTGCATTTCACAATATTCATCTCCCGAATCTGCAGCTAAACATTGACAACTTAACTTTAAAAGGTTTAGCTAGGATCCCTATGGACAGATTTAATGTAAATATCACGATCGAATTGTTTTCTAATGCCCCTTTATCCGATTCTTCTCGATCAACGATCGTAATGCAATAAAATGTTAAAGTTGTGGAGTAAAAATTATAGTTTTATTGACAGCTACTAATAATTACACTCTAGTTGTTGGTTGGATAACTTTCTATAATAGACTGCGCTCAAATGAGCTCAAATCCCCAATTTATAATTTCACAAATAATGTATACCGCAGCACAGAGGTTAATTATTCTATCATACTAACAAACTTTGAAGTATGAGCTTACTATACAATTTAATCTAGGCCGTTATTGCAACACTTAGAAAGTTCAATTAGAAAATATATTATTTGGCAATTTATTAAGTGCATGTTTGCAAGTTAAATGGACTCTAATTATTAAAGTATTACTCGATATGTGTCACAATATTTCAATTATACACGATGAAACTATAACAGGTTAAGAAGTTAAGAATAATGTAAGATTACAAATTAAGGGATTAATTTGTGATTGAACATCCTAAGAGCTCTATACAAAGTTAATTTCACTATTAAACATTTTATATTTGTACATAACTGCAAATAAGTAAGTTTGAAAAGGAGATATTCAGTTGTCTATCAAATAAAAATTACACAATAATCATTTTATGATGAGTTTACATATAAATGTA
This sequence comes from Diabrotica balteata, assembly GCA_918026665.1. Taxonomy (NCBI): domain Eukaryota; kingdom Metazoa; phylum Arthropoda; class Insecta; order Coleoptera; family Chrysomelidae; genus Diabrotica; species Diabrotica balteata. Next base: position 139,033,757 of record OU898276.1, read on the forward strand.
TATAACAGGTTCCCTAAAAACTTGATTTTTATCGCACCCAGATAGAACAGTTTTAGCTATTGTTGGCTAAAAGGTAGGCTTACGAATATAATGAAAGAAAATTTGTTACCTTGAATCTTAAATACTAACAATTTTTAACGAACTGGTATCCAGCTAAACAAAATACTACTAAAGGGTCCCTTGGCAAATACAACGGCAATGTGGTACCCATCTATTAGACCTGTACAAGCTGGTATATGCTTTTAAATAAAAAAAATATTGTTACACTTATTTAAATAACTTTATTTAACCCTACATCACTCGCACCGTTAAAAAAATCTAACATTTTTAAATATTTTGCCATAATTTTCAAAATACTGCTTCTTTTGCGTTCTGCAACCAGGAATAACCCTATAAAGAATCATATAAGACTATGTTAAATAATAGTGGGAGTACCTATTATCTTATAGCCGACAGCAGTTGTTGTTAGTTCAAATCTAACACGCGAGCGATCACGTTCGTCGGAACGTTAGAAAAAATATAACTACGCGAGTGTTGGGGTGTGTTGATTTTTAGAGAGATAACTTAAGAAATACCTATAGATTGTTGAACATCCGTTATTATAAGCGCTATTTTGGTTTATTGCAGGTAAATATGGACAAGAAACTGGAAAATCAGTTACTAAAATGGTATGAAGAGATAGACAGCGATGTGGAATTACTAGATTCTGATAAGGACTTAAGTGATGTTCGTTCTAAACACAGTATCTACAATACAGATTCTGAGCAGTCCACACAAGATCTACCCAGTGATCCTGAAGATGCCATGGAAGAAAGCGGCCAAGATGATGGTTATCCAAAAGATGTTATGGCAAAGATAAAACACACATCCAGTGATCCTGAAGATGTTATGGCAAAGATAAAACACCATGGTTGAAACATAAGAAACACACTTCCAAAGGTAAGACCAATGGTTTTAATGTTACGAACTTACCGTCACTTACCATCACGTTCGTCGGAACGTTAGAAAAAATCTACCTACGCGAGTGTTGGGGTGTGTTGATTTTTAAAGAGATAACTTAAGAAATACCTATAGATTGTTGAACATCCGTTATTATAAGCGCTATTTTGGTTTATTGCAGGTAAATATGGACAAGAAAATGGAAAACCAGTTACTAAAATGGTATGAAGAGATAGACAGCGATGTGGAACCACTAGATTCTGATAAGGACTTAAGTGATGTTCGTTCTGAACACAGTATCCACAATACAGATTCTGAGCAGTCCACACAAGATCTACCCAGTGATCCTGAAGATGCCATGGAAGAAAGCGGCCAAGATGATGGTTATCCAAGATTTTATGGCAAAGATAAAACACCATGGTTGAAACATAAGAAACACACTTCCAAAGGTAAGACCAAAGCTTGTAATATTGTTACGAACTTACCTGGGTAAAAGCAAAAGCAAAAGGCGCCAAAACCATATTAGAATGCTGGAAATTGTTTTCTCGGATGCTATGATCAATAATATTGTAAAATATACAAATCAAAAACTGGATATGATGAGAGTGTTTAATACTCGCCCTACGGATTGTCCTACTGTTGACTACGAGGAAATGTAAGCATTTATACGGACTTTTGTTATTTCCTTGCTGGGTTAAGAGAGTGCAACATTTAAATACTGATGAACTCTGGAAATTAGATGGCACAGCTTCAGATATTTTTGCAGCTACTATGTCCAAGAAAAGATTTCACCAAATAATTCAAGCTGTAAGATTTGACGACGCCACTAAAAGGCAAGAAAATTCGGAAGTTGAATTTGCACCCATTCGAGAAATATATGAAATGTTTGTCACTAACTGTTTATCTGCATACACTCTGGATTCTATGTGACCATAGATGAAATGTTGGAAGCGTTCCGTGGTCGATGCAAATTTAGGCAGTATATAGCCAATAAGCCAGCGAAATACGGAATCAAGATTTATGCCTTGGTGGACGCTAGAATATTTTTCACACAAAATCTCGAAATTTACCCGCAAGCAACCTGAAGGACCATATCAACTACCCAACGATGCATCTAGTTTAGTATACGACCCATAAGTGGAGCTGGTCGAAATGTAACTACGGATAATTACTTTTCCTCTGTACCCTTAGCCAACTCTTTATTTAACGATGATTGCTTGACAACGATAGGTACTTTGCGTAAAAACAAACAACAAATTCCCCCTGAGTTGACAAACGTAAAAGGAAGACCTTTATGTAGTAGCATGTTTGCATAATGGGATGGACGCATGGCCATGAAGCCAGAGATTATAACTGATTACAACCTCACAAAAAGCAGAGTGGACGTTGTTGATAAAATGAAGGCAGAATACTCGGTGACTCGATTTAGCAATCGGTGGCCGTTCACTGTTTTTTGCAGCCTACTAAATATTTCAACTATAAACAGCCAAGTAATTTACAAATAACACTAATATTGTAACATCTTGAAGAAGCTACATTGAGGAGCTTGGCAAGCAACTTTTAATGTCCCACCTTCAAAGACGTTCCAATATCCCAAATCTGCCTTTTCAGTTGAGACTTAGGATCCGAAATATAACCGGAAAAAAACCATCAGTTTTTCTTGCCACCACTGCCTTGAAGAGGAAAAAATCTAATTTTATGCGTAATACGTACATTTTTTTTGAATAAATCGCCTTATTTGTTTTGTTCTAGGGTAATATCTATATTTTTTTAGTTTACCTAGTAGTTTTTTTTGCAGTTTTGTTTTAAAAAAATATAAGTTTATAATCGTTTTTTGAGTTAATAGCCAATAAACTTAACTAATTTGTACTAATGACTTATTTATTTGACCTATAATACCCATATGTTAGATAAAATCTAACACGCGAGTGATGGCGTAATTTTTTGAGCTGTGAAATTATATTTTGCTCTGAATCCGACAACAACTTTTGAGAAGATTTTAAACCCTCAAAAAAATGGACTTATAGTATGAACGTTTGTGAAATCCCAAACTTACTCTGTTAGGTACCATTTAAACAAAAAAACGCCGAAATAGGTTGCCGTTTAAAATTAGTTTTGCTGTTGTTTTGTATAACCGCAACTGTAATAACATCACCATGACGAATCGAATCAAATACGTTATGAACAACCTCGTTATAGGCCTTCGCCTCTTCAAGGAATGGTGCCCTTTTTTTCCGGGCACCGGTCTGGGTAGGGGGATTAAGAATATTGTATTTGGGGCTGAGTATCCTATCATGGATAGAGTCTACGTTTGCTAGATGGTAAATTAATGCTGACCGATATTCACGTTTTTTACCCATTATCCTCCTCATGATTTTTCTTTTAGTGGTCATGACTTGATTGTGTTTTTTGTTTAGGAAAGTGTAGATTTTCGCTTTGTATTAGACAAATGGTCTTGTCATACTGAGCTACGAAACACCCTGTTTACGGTGTTTCGTAAGTCGGCGTTCCAATTGATTGTCTTTGAAAATTCGACACACAAGTAGGACACTGACGGTTTGAAATTGAGCCTGTCTCCATTGAGCAGTATGTGGTTTTCCTGTTCCAGCTCTGGGCGAGAACTTTTTGGTTTTCTGAATAGAATTAGTTGTGTTTTCGTTGGATTAGAGTTACTCTCATTTGTGCACCACTCACTATAAGGTCGAGTTATGCCTTTTCCAATACAGAGCGTTCTATGTAGTTCGCCCTAGGTTGACCTGAGCAGAGCAAGGCCGTGTCCTCAGCGTAAAGCAGGATACTCTCAGACGAGGTATGGGGCAGTAGGAAGTCGCTAATATTTCTGTCCAATATATGATGAGTGACAATCTTTATTTGGAAAAACCAACGTATGGCAATGATATAAAGTTCGTATGTGTATTGATGCAATTATGTTGTTATTGTTTAAGATGGTGTTTTATAAGTTATTGATTTTAGAATTGTTGAAAGAAGGATTTTTAATGCAAAGCCTGTTTTTCTAATATCAGGATTTTAAGTTACGGTGGGTAGACTACATACAACAACTTTCCGTTAGACTAAGCACCAATAATGTTAAGACACATTACAAATTTTACAAAAAGTTAACCATTAACTTAAAAAACTTAATTATTACTGTTTTTAAACTGTCAAATTCTTATGTTAATATACATTTTTGACATTCCAGACATTACTAGATATTTCGGGATTTTTCGATGACATCTCGATGATTTTAGATTTTTTTAATACTTCTTGTTTTCCTCAAGGGATTCTTTTTAAGGCCGATCCTCGCGATTCTGGGCATAGGTAAATTCCAATGTAAAAGTTTATATCAAATAACGCAAAAACTATGGCAGATATTGAGATGATTCTTTTTTTATATGGAAGGTCTAAAAAAGTTCTAGTGCACTATTTGGTTGTAAATTAATAAATTGTTTAAACAATATTTTTTTTTCAAATATTTTTGGTTAAAATAAACGTAAAATTTTTTTTTTAAATAGGGCACTACAGAATTTGACCCACTTTCCGAATCTGTTTTTATTTTTAACATAAAGTGTAACACAAAGCAGCTATTTGATATAAACTTTTAAAAAATTTCAAATTTCTGCTAAATGCAATTTTCTCTCCGTCAGCACAGGCTGTCCTTGTCGGTAGCTTCTGGATTCTCGCCAGGTAGGTAAAACCCTCGGAGGAGGATAAATAAAGTTGAATAACATTATTAGGGCTTATTCCGACTTTTGACAAACCAGTGTGTTTATTGTATTTAAAATAGGAAATTTTATATAAATAAGCAGTAAGTACCTATAATTTTATTAAATTTTTATATGAATAGAAATATTTTCTGTTGATTAGTGACATTTTCCTTCTAAATATTTATACTGTTTTTATAATAATACTATTGTTTCAGTATTTGCTTATATAATAATAATTTATTATATAGAAACAGCGTAGAGTTTTGGTCAATCATCCAGTACATTTTTTTTTGTATTTCAATCAGAATTATTATTTTCTTTTCTTCTTTACATGAGCTCAGAGTAATAACCAAATATTTTGCAGTATTTGAATATGAAATTTAATTATTTATATTTATTGGTTAGCAACCTACCAATCGTAAAATCAAATACTGCTCAAAGAAACAATGTACAGTCTCGGAACCGGATTGATACTATGAAGACGACTACGGCAAGAAATAAGGACAAGCGAAAAACATCCAAAACCCAGATGAGAATTACTTGGAATATCAGATCACTCAACTCAAGGGACCAAGAAATAACCCAAGTGTTGAAAGAGAAAGAAATAGACATTTGTGCTCTACAGCAAACAAAAAATAAAGGAAAAGGTCAATCAAAATTAGGTGAATACATACTAATCTACAGTGGAGTAGCAAAAGAAAACAGGGCCAAAGAAGGTGTAGCCTTACTAATACACCAAAGGTATCAAAATTACATCAAAGAGTGTCAATACATATCAGAAAGAATAGTAACATCAAAGATAAGAATGGAGAAGGAAAACCTGAACATTATCGGAGTATACGGCCCAGAAAATAATAAGCCTCAAACAACAAGGGAAGTGTTTTACGACCAATTACAACAAGTAGTAGATCAAGTCAAAGAAAAGATGATAATTCACAGCTAATTTAATTATAATAATTAAGGAACCTCATTGATGCCATGTTAAGGAATGGGATTTGTATTGTTTGTTAAAAAATTTGCACAAACATTGTACCTTTACAGGACCCTCTACGAATTTTCAAAAATGTAGTTCAAATGGTGACTAGGAAGAACCTACAAATCCATACCGAACAAGCAATTTCAAACTAATAAAATTTTCTATATCTCCGGATCTACTCAATGGATTTTGATCATTCTTTTTTTAATTTGTATGTAATTTCTACGTACATTAGAAATAAGTAATTTGTGTATATATTAATTAATTAATAAATAGTCTAGTTTGTTTAAACAATTCGTGCAAAAAGAATTTTCTTCCAAAAATCTATTTTTTTTTAATACTAGTATCAATAAATCATAGAAACAATCGCGTTTTTTACATTAAATTGTCAATAATTAAAAAACTTAATCAAAAAAATTATGGAATAAATCTTACGGAACTGTCGTAATCATATGGACAGATACCTAATCTAAAGGGTATAACAAGAAACTTAAATTTCAACTCATAAGTAAAAAAACTGTTAAGTGGTTAGAGGAGGCATTCATTCATGACATGATACTTATGATATAAATGATGCTACTTGATATACTTATGATGATACTTGATATAATTAAAGTATGAATTATATATATATATATATAATTATATATACATATATACATATATATGTATAACAGTTGATGATTAAAATAAATATTAGAATGTAACAATAAAAAGCAATAACAAATTTGAAGAGGCATAAATTCTGGTTACGGAATTTCATTTATTAGATCTTGACTTTTTTAATTACCCGTCTTTATTTGTTTGTATTAGGCTTTCAGTCATTTCTTTTATCACACCCCTTTGTTTGTTTTGCCCTTAACAGCACCTTTCTCCCGTTATCAGATGCAATCTCGAGTGAAAAAGACTTCTATTGACGATTTTGTTCAAATACTTTATTGTTGTTCTATATAAAGCAGGACGGATTATAGGGAAAATGATGAGACTGGAATCCAATTACGATAACTAGATGGGATCCAACATACAGGGCCGATAAAAGTACACGTTAATCCGTCTCAACAAGAAAATATCTATTAAAATGATATTTTTGGGTCATAAAAGTTTAAACGTAATAAATATTTTTGGTAATCATGTGTATTATTGTATAAATAAACTTTGTTCTTCAGTGCCTTATCCGGTCCGGATGTTGACGATCATCAAGGCTATCATGGTTTTGTTGACTACTCTGCGAAACAGCTCGGCGTCTCGGTTCTGTTCTACCAAATACTTTACCGTGCATAACGAGTTGAAGAATTCGATATTTTTTTTCGTTCCGCATCACGTGGCCGAGGTACTCAAGCTTACGTTGTTTAATTAAATTAAGCACTTCTTTTTCTTTTGTCATGCGCTGTAGGACCTCAACGTTGGTGACATGGTCCACATAAGATATTTTTAGTATCCTTCTGTATATCCACATCTCGAAGGCTTCGATTCGTTTTTCAGTGGCTTGCGTCAGTGTCCAGGCTTCAACTCCATATAGTAACACTGGAAGAACGTAGCACCTCACTATCCGCATCTTGGTTCCCAAACTGAGATCACTGCAGCACAGCAAGGATCTCAACTTAATAAATGTAGACCGTGCCATTTCAATTCTGGATCTAATCTCTTGAGCGTAGTCCCATTGTGAGTTGAGGGTAGTTCCGAGGTAAGTGAATCTGTCGACTCTCTGGATCTCTTCGCTACCTGCCATTAGTGCCCGGGATCTAAATTTGTACGGCTGACAACCATGAATTTAGTTTTCTTAATATTAAGGTTCAGTCCGTATGTTACGCTCACAGTTCGCACTCGGTCTAGTAAGGCCTGCAGATCGTTTAGGCTGGTTGCTAGTAACACAGTGTCATCGGCGTAGCGGATATTATTGATGTATTCACCGTTCACTCGGATTCCCATCTCTAGGTTTGTGAGGGCTTCAGTAAAAATCTCCTCAGAGTATATATTGAAAAGAGTCGGCGATAGCACACATCCTTGCCTTACTCCTCGCATGATCTTCACTTGGTCGGTCAGCTGGTCTTCGACCTTGACTTGAGCACGCTGGTTCCAGTATAAATTCATGATGATCCGAATGTCCTTCTCATCCAATCCTACTCTTTGTAGGGCGGTGACCATCTTCTGGTGCTGACAACGGTCAAATGCCTTGGCGTAGTCAATAAAACAAATATAGACATCACAACTGACATCGCGGCATCTCTGAAGTAGGACTTGTAAGGTGAAAAGTGCTTCACGTGTACCCATGGAATTGCGGAATCCGAATTGCATTTCACCGACATTTTCTTCGCATTTCTTGTAAATTCTGGCATGTATGATTTTAAGAAAAATTTTAAGTGCATGACTCATAAGACTGATAGTTCGGAAATCTTCGCACGTTTTCGCAGATCGTTTTTTTGGTAGCGTTACAAATGTTGACAATAGCCATTCCTCTGGGATATTACCTGAATCGTATATGGCGTTGAACAGTTCAGTTAACTCCTTCGTGCTCACTTCACTCATCACCTTAATAAGTTCAACGGGTATTTCGTCCGGACCTGTAGCCTTACCATTCTTAGACTGTTTTAAAGCAGCCTTTACCTCGCTTTCTAGAATTGACGGCCCTGTCATGCAATTTATTTCCGGAAGGTTGCCTCGGTCGTCCCAGAAAAGTTCTTCGATATATATTTTCCAGGTAACCAACTTCTCATTCACTGTCGTCGCCAGATTACCGTCTTTATTTATGAGGAGGTGTGTGTTTCTCCTCTTGTATTGACCAGTGGCTTCACGAATCTTTCGGTGGATATTTATATGATCGTGTTTCTCTTGGAGCTCCTCGATTAGTTTACATTTTTCTTGCATCCATGTCTCCTTGGCTCTTCGTATTTCTTTTTTAATTGTCTGGTTGGTTTCTTGGTATTTCTTCGCGTCCCTGTTTTTCATTAATCTTCTTTGTTCCATCATCTGCAGAATGTCATCAGTCATCCATTCTTTATTTTTTACTCTTTTTTTCTTTCCCAGATGTTCTTTTCCCGCATTCAGCATGACGTCTTTGATATAACTCCATTTTTGTTCTACACTATGTTCTTGTTGTTGAGCCGTTTCTAGTTTTTGTCTCATTGTATCTCTCACGTTCTGACGAACTACGGGGTCTTTTAGAGTGTCATAATCCAGGTTCTGTTTAGGTTTATTTTTGATGAGTTTCTTTAGTTTGAGTTCTATCTGGCCCACTAATGGGTTGTGGTCCGATGAGACGTCTGCTCCTGGGAAGGTCTTCGCCGAAGTCAAGCTGTTCTTGAATCTTTTGTTAATGAGAATAAAGTCTATCTGGTTTCTGATGATATTGCTGGCTGTATCTGCAGGTGACTTCCACGTATAAAGTCGTCTCGGGGGAAGTTTAAACCACGTGTTAGCAATGGTAAAATCTTCTTCCCGGCAAAATTGTATGAGTCGGTCTCCTCTTTCGTTTTTCTCGCCTAAGCCATGTTCATCCACACAGCACTGTCCCGAGCCTGGCCAATTCATCTCGCTATTAAGAAATAAACTTTATTTTTTATTTATTTATTTATTTCTTAATAATAATGAAACTTTAATTGAAATATTACCAACTGATAAGAATATACACAATTCTACATTAAAAACTCAAAAAGCGGTAAAGCGCCGGGTCTTGCTGAAATTCCAGTAGATATACTAAAAATCCTGAATAACGAAAATATTAAGTGTCTAACTAAATTATTTAATAAAATATGCAACGACAGTCAAATTCCTGAAGATTAGGTAAAATCTATCTTTTAACTTTTACCCAAGAAAAATAATCCTAAATCTTGTGATGATTACCGATTAATTAGCCTCATGGGCCACACTTTAAAAATACTACAAAGTACTTACACATAGTACTACAAATACTACATAGTACTTAAAGATATTTAACAGTGTATAAAGTCCCTGGCCAAATTATTAGACGCACTATAAGATTTTATAAAAAATGTTAATTATGAGCTGATACTAAATAGGTTTTTTCTATATACCAGAAAACAATGTATGTTATTTGGTATAATGTCATATTATTAATTGATACTAAATATGTATTTATTGACTCTTGAAAGAAAACAGAAATAACGACAATTAAGTGTTAATATTTTGTTGAGCCACCTTTAGCCGCTATTAGAGCTTTAATTCTGCGCGGCATACTATCAATGCAAGCTTGTACTGTCTCTTGCATTTGAGGATGATGATTCCACACGTAAATTATTCTTTCTAAGAGCTGCGTTTTGTTTGTAATCATGTCTTTAGCCACTTCTCTTTTCATCAACTCCCAAACGTTTTCTATGGGGTTCATATCGGGCTATTACCGGCCAATCCAACAAAGAGATATTTTGTTCTGCCAAAAAAGCTTTGACAGACCGTGCTGTATGGCAGGGAGCTCCATCTTGCATAAAAATGAATGGTTCCCCATTTGAAAACCAGTCTTGGAGCTGCGGAATCAACCGCCTTTGCAAGACATCTTTGTACTGGTCTTGCCGCATCATTCCTTTTCTATCTATCTATCTAATTAGCCTTCTTCGGTCCATCTTTGGACATAGGCCTCCCCAATCCTTTTCCATTCTTCTCTGTCTGTCGCTACAGTCATCCATCTAGAGCCCACGTGCTTCTTGATATCATCTGCCCATCTCATTTGGGGCCTTCCTCTGCTTCGTTTATATTCCCACGGTCTCCAACTTATAAGAATTTTGTTCCATCGGTCTTCTTTTTGTCTTATATTGTGTCCGGCAAATCTCCATTTCAATTTTGCAACTTCTTGTCTAACATCCCTCACTTTTGTTTTCTCTCTTATCCACTCGTTTCTCTTCTTATCCATTAGTCTTATGTGCAACATTTGTCTTTCCATTGCTCTTTGGGTTTTTATGATTTTGTCCATGTTTGCTTTTGTAAATGTCCACGTTTGGGAACCATAAGTAAGAACAGGGAGTACGCATTGATTATATACTTTGGTCTTAAGATGCTGTGGATATCTTTTGTTTTTAAGAATGTAGCTTAGTTTGCCAAATGCCGCCCATGCCAGTCTAACTCGTCTCTTGATCTCTGCTGTTTGGTTCTCTTTGTTAAGTTTTATAGTTTGACCAAGATATATATATATATATATATATATATATATATATATATATATATATAATCCTTAACTTGTTCTATTTCATCTTGTCCGATTCTCATTGTGATGTCTTCATCTGTATTTGTTATAGTTTTGGTCTTGCTGTAATTCATATTAAGGCCTATCTTTCCAGCTTTTACGTCCAGTTCTTTCATCATTTCAAATAATTCATCTTTTTTATCATTCCTTTTACCACGTACAGACGTCCAGTACCCTTGCCGCTAATGACTGACCAAATCATCACTTTTGTAGGGTGCTTCACAGTCTGAACAACACAGTCAGGATGAAACTTTTCTCCATGACGACGACGCACAAACTGAGCTTTGTTTTGCAAAATTTCAAATGTGCTTTCATCACTGAAGCAGACCTGTCAACAATAGAAAAAAAATTATGTGCTGGTCTTTATGTTGGTTAAATGGTTAAATGCATTATTTGTGAAAGAAATATGAAATATTATGCAAGAAATTATGAACTTACCGACCTCCAGAAGTCCACATCTTTATCACGCAACTGTTTGGCCCAATTCAGACGCTTTGCTTTCATTGCAGGTGTTAACTTGGGCTTCCTAGCGGGGCGGCAGGCCATAAAACCCAAATCTTTTAATTTTCTTCGCACAGTACGTTCAGAAGCATTCACATTGACATCTTGGAGTTGCGATTTTATCAATTTTGTGGTAGCAAATCTGTTTTCCAGGCAAATTTTCTTTAAAGATCTTTCTGACCTTGGAGTGAAAATAGGCTTTCTGCCGCATTTTTTCTTTCGTTTTGGGCTCAATTCTTTCCCTAATTCAATCTTCTTCTTTATGCGTCGTACACTAGCTTCAGAACCTTACGTGATATTTCGCGTTTGAAAATATTTTAGTATTCACTAGGGCCTTTATCTCAGCTTTTTACGTGGTGAAAGATCGCGTTTTTTACCCATGATGAAAGCGTCAAACAGATTATTTAACTCTGCACACGAAATAAACAAATAACTGCGTAATATAAAACTGTTTAATAAACAAACACAGCACATAAAGCCACAGAGACACGTTCGCAACTGAAGCACCTGCGAACGCGATGGGAGCAGGTTTAGACTTGTTTACGTTCAGGCAAGAATTGATTAAGACAGTGTTGCTATTTATGACAAATACGAAATATATAATAAATTTTCTGGATAAAAATCCATTTCATGTATGTTTTTATGTGAAAGAACTGCATATAAACTCGAATAAAACATCAAATTATTAAAAAAACAGGAGTACGTCTAATAATTTGGCCAGGGACTGTATATAAAAAATGTGAAGAACAATTAGACAACACACAGTTTCGATTTAGAGGTGGAATGGGAACAAGAGAAGCATTGTGTGTAATAACGGTACTATAACAAAAATGCAGGGAATATAATAAAAACGTATGTTGTATAGATTTTCAACAAGCGTTTGACAACGTTCAACATGGTAAACTCATATATACATTGAAACAAATTCATCTAGATCCCAAGGATATTAATTTAATCAAAAATCTATACTATATTCAAACAGCGGTCGTAAGGGTAGAAGATAGTGAGACAAACATAGTAAAAATTCAAAGAGGAGTCAGACAGGGATGTGTGCCGTCGCCACAATTATTTAATATGTACTGCTAACTAATATCTCAGGAGGTACTATGGGAAAGAACTAAAGGTGTAAGGATTGGAGGGAGCATCAATAATAACATAGGATTTGCAGACGACACCGCAATCATGGTAAAATATATAGAAGATTTACAAATTCTTACAAAAGAATTAACAGAGAAATCAGAAATATGGGATTAACAATTAATATAGATAAAACCAAATACATGTTGATATGCCAAAGCCCTGTTGACAACATACATCTGACATTAGAGGGTAAATCGTTAGAGAGGGTCCATAAGTATAAATACTTCGGAGCAAATTATAAACTCACAGTTAAATCAAATAAGGTAATAAAGATCAGAATTGAAATAGCTCAAAAGGATTTATAAAATACAAGTCAATGTTTATAAATAAGAAATTGAGTATGGTTATCAGATGGATGTCCGTCGAATGTTATGTATGGTCACAAATGCTATATGGTGGTAGAAGCTTGGAGGACTACAAAAGTCCCAAACAAAGAAGTGCTAAGATGAGTTGGACATGGCAGAAATCTTATAAACACAATTAAAATAAGAACAATATCGTATCTGCGCCACATACTTTGAAACTATAAATACTTTTTTCTGCACTCCATCATGCAAGGAAAAGTAGAGAGAAGAAAATACTTAGGAATAAAGAAGAAATATTGGCTCAGGGATATCGGAGATTGGACTAACCTCATTGTTGAAACAGATAGTTCACGTTGTAAAAAATAGGGAAGCGTTTAAAGAAGTTATCGCCAACTTTCGTTAGAAGATAGCACAAGAAAATAAGAAGAATTGCACAGTACAATGTAATTTACACAGTACATTACTAATATTATTAATTAAACAACAGCATTTACAGTATCTTCCACTTATTAATTGCTTTTAATTTGCTAATTTTAAGCATTGTCTAGATATGTATTCCATTTTTCCTACATTGTACAAAATTTATTTGGAATACTTTGAAACTTGAAAAACAAATCCTCGGACTATATTGTCATATTCACTTTCGAAGTATATGAAGAGTTCGTAGAGAAGAGAGACAAATATCTGGTTTATTTACTAACTACTTTTTCGGCGTGTGGTATAAACATTCCATAAATGGCGTTGGACAATATTTTGTATGTAGCGTTAAATTGCGTGATTCTAAGATAGTTTTCACATTAGAACTGGTCTCCTTTTTTATGTAATGGTACAATAATACCGCTGTTCCACTCTACTGGTATCTGCTTATTCAATGATATCTTTGTTAGCAGCTCATATATTGTTTTAGTAATGCGTCTTATCCTTCCGTCTGTAGCTTCCATGCTATTTGATCCGAATACGGTGATTTATTGTTCTTTAGTAGACAAAATGACGATACTGAAATTGACAAGTTATAAACCAATGATTTAAAAGAAATGCGCATATGACAAACACTTGTAAAGTAAGATAATGAAAACAAACCAATATACCGAGAAGATCGAAACGAAACAAAAATGGAAAAACTATATTAGTCAAAGTGGAAATTCACATTGAAGACAAACTTTTTCTAATAAAATATAAAACAGATGAACAGAACAAAAAAAGTACAACCCACCTCGAAGTTACTAACCACAATAAATGCAACACTATGAGACTCTGTGGTATACCCCTATCCATTGTGTAGAAGAGTACTTAGAAGAGCAAATCTCATATGGACGTAATCATATGACAATGCATAAACTTATTTAGGCAATATATATATTAAAGAATAGAAGAGCAACCGAAAAGCAACCGAAAAGCATACCAAATATACAGTACTAAAATATTAGTGTATCGTGCCACACTTAGGAGTGCTACATCTTATAAATCAATGTTGCTTAGAAAGTAAAATACCTAATTTCGGAATGACCCTTTACAAAGTATTATTCGTTTTCCGTCATATTCGGCTGCATAAGACAAAGTGTGGAGTGATTATCCTACCGTTTATTGAAATTCTAGTTATTCCTGAATCATTTATAATGTATATGAGAGATTAAACAGAGATCCAACTAATACTATTCAAACCAAATGTAACAAGCCATTAAAGAATTATGCAGTTTAGGACAAATAGATGATGTTACAAAGAAAAAATTAACCTGTTATTAAGGAGTTATCCCAAATTTTACGCTTTATCTATAATTCATAAACCACAGCTGTCTGTGCGTCCCATTGTTGCATGTATTGGTGCTCCTACTATTTTTTTTAACATCTTTTTTGACTGAGATTTTGACTAATGCATATGTCTCTAATGAATACTACATTAAAAATTCTTTCGATGTTTTTAACAACTTGAATAACTATCAGTTACCTGACGGCTATGTTATTGTCAGTCTAGATGTAGTCTCATTGTTCACTAATATACATCTAGATGCAGCTTTAATAGCTATTGAAAACAACTGGAATTTCATTAGTTCTCATTGCTAATATCAGTTTGGAATATTTCAAAAAACTCATCTCATTTCTTTTCAACAGCACATATTTCACTTTCAATCATACTGTGTTTGAAACTCAGTTAAAAGAGTCCACTAGTTTCACCGCTGCGTAAACCTCAAAGCTATATATATATATATATATATATATATATATATATATATATATATATATATATATATATGGAACTCCATGGAACGGGAGAATAGCCAACAACTTCCATTCCTAGATGTGTTAGTTATTAAGAAAGAAGACGGAAGCATAGGACACACAGTATACCGAAAACCAACTCATACTGACAGATACTTACACGCAGACTCACACCATCATCCTGCACAATTAAATTCGGTAATAAAAACCTTAATAACAAGATCTGAAAAACTGGCAGATAAAGAACATAAGAACGAAGAAATGCAAAAAGTCAAAACAGCTCTAAGAAAAAATGGCTTCTCCATGTTTACGATTAAAAAGGCACAGAAATCTCGAAACAAAATCAAAGATCCAGAAGAAGAAGAAGAAAAACCAGTCGAAAAAACTATCCTGCCGTATATAAAGGGTACGACAGACAAAATCAGCAGAGTGCTACGAAAAAACAAAATAGAAACTATTTTTAACACCGACAAAAAAATCGCAACCATATTACCATCGGCAAAAACAAAAGTTGCATTGGAAAATCAAGGTGTATACAGAATCCCGTGTGAGGACTGCGATAAATCGTACATCGGACAGACAAATCGAAGGATACAAGTTAGACGCGAAGAACATCGAAACGCCATCGAAAGAAAACAGAAAACTTCATCTCTAGCACAACATGCCTTACACACAGGACACAAGATAGACTTAAATGGAACAACAATGCTAGCCAACATCGAAAATAAGGCCAAACGTGTAATCAGGCCAACCAGTTTTGTTAACCTTTTTTATTAATTCATTGACAGTAGATCTTATTAGATTGCGATTAGGATATAAATTATTAAAGATATTACACGTTTCTTGTTGACTTCTACGCATATCAACATATCCTAATATCAATATAATTTGAATTCGTTCGTTTTCAGGAATACAATTCATTGCGACTTTAAATAGACAACAACAATACTATTTTATTGAAATGTCAAAGTTGATATTGTAATAGTTATAACTCCGAAATTATGACATTTTAACAGACAAAATATACAGGATGATCTATTTGAAATAAGAAAGTTCATTATATTCTAAGAAAAGCTGAAAATCTGACCAAAATGTAAATACCACCATAATATCAGTCACATCACAAGACCCTTACGTAGAAAAATCTATAATAATCGTGCAAGCTGTTTCCGAGAGAATTAAGGCGTTCCATACTTAAAGCTCACCCTGAAGATTGAGAATAACGAGAAAAACAGAAGCATTATTTTAAAAGTATAAAAACAATGTTTTCCGCAAATCGCCAGGAAATTTTGACATTCCTGTCAAAATTTCTTGAAGAAAAAGTCAGGACTTCCTTACTGTAAGGAAATGTCATTTCCTTACTGTAAGGAAATGATATTTCCGTACAGTTGTTAGCAATTAAATTTATAAGCGTCAAGTTTGACAATTCAATCTCAATACGTTTCCATAGTAACCCAAGTAATTTTATTAAGAATTTCAAAGCACCATTTATTTGGGAATAAAATTATCGCGTTTTTTTTTAAATCAATCAATATCTGTCGAATTTTAAACGATTTGCGGAAAAATAGTATGTTTACCTCGTAGGAAAAGCCACATTCCTGGACTCTGTGTTGCTAAGTCTTGGCTTGCGCCTCGACTTAGCAATCTTCACAGTCGTCCAGGAATGTTAAGCTTTTCCTACCCGGTAAACAATGTACTAATATTTTTGTGGTTTGTAGGTGCTTCTGAACAGATTCTACAGTGATTTTAAGTCGCGATGTTTTTACACACCAAACTCATTATTATTTCGCTTAGTTTTATTTTGGGTATTATTCACAAAATCCTTTCTTACACACTAAAATCTATACAAATCGTGCTAGGCGTTTTTTGATAATTTAGACATTCCATACTTAAAACTCACCTTGTAGATTGCGAATAAAGAAAAAACAAAAGCATTATTTTAAAAGTAAAAAAAAGTCATTTATTTTTGTTTTTTAAACAGGTTTGCAGGAACTTTTGAACATATTATACAGTCATTTTATTTCCTGATGTCGGCAATATTTTGTTCTTCATTTTTGAGTCCTAAAGAATCAAACAAAACTGGTCCCAAGACTGTGCTCTCAAATTTCAAAATCAATGTTTTTGGAAACAAAAAAGTGGATATTTTCTGTGAAATTCGTCATATGTTCTTAGAACATTGAAGAACAAAACAAGAAACGATATAAGCTTGACCACATTTAGTTTTATGTGTATGTGAAAGCAGATAAAGTTGCTCTATAACCCAAGCTAGCAAACTGAGATTTCTCTAAAGAGTTGAAGGCTTACAAGAGTTGATAGACAGAGAAATTAAGACAAGAAGGAAGAGAAGAACTAAATATCTGCTAGATCAATGATAATTATCAATGTAAATCTACCCGTTCTACATCAATATCGTTCGATGGAATAAAAGTCCAAAATTATCAACAATAACTTCTATTCAAAAATTACAGGCAGTTTTAAAATGAAATAATTCTAAAGAATATATCGGTCGTAAGTTCAAAAAGGTACTGATTTTACAATCTTCTAAATTAATATAAACATGCCACGGCTTCTCCGAAATAAAAATATAATCAAAGCGGGAAGTAGTTAAATTTAATTACACATTCTCGACGTGAGATATAAACATAAAAACCACGTCGCCCTAATATTTAGAATAAACATCTTTTGAGTGCGTCTTATGCTTAATAAGCAATAATACTCGACTTAAGCCATAAATAATAAAATAATCTACTGAGTGTCTCTGAAATATTGAAAAATAAAAAGCAAAATGGAATAATTTATAGACAGAAGAAAAAGTGTAAGATGTTCGTTGAAAATATAGATCGAAATTTGATGTCGAAACATGCATATTATGCCTAATACCCGAAATAAAAATTTGTCAACAATATTTTTAATTAGTAAATTACGCAAACAACGGATAATAAACTAATTTACAAAATATTGTACTAATATGTTTTTCAATTTTGAATTAAAATAACAAAAAATACTAAATTGATTAAAATAAAACAAATATTGGAAAATACGAGATTAAATATATATATTTCCCTACAAATCGAATATTAAATTATATCTCCATACCGAGCCAAAAATCATGTACAGCCAGCAAAAAACAACTAATACAAATAAATAACGGGATTAAAATTTTAATTCTTTAAATATACAAAACCAATGACAAAGTCAGTTCCACGCCTCTGCTCGTGGATGGACGCCCAATTTGCATATCAAATCTATTAGTGGGTATTATATTTGCGCGTACAGTTATTCCACGGGCAAATATATTTTGTTGGGTGTATATGAACAAATAGTTACGCAGGAGTTTATTCATGTTGTTTTTTTTTTCGTTTTGTTATTATTGGATACACTGTTTTCCAATACATATTGGTGTGCGTTTTGTTTACTACTAATGTTTATTGAATATTGAATTTTAAATGCGCACATTAGGATAATATACGTCTCTGCTAACTCTAACAAAACATACATGTAGGTACTGTAACCAACAAGTAAGATCTTTTGTTACAAAGCACACTGGGAGCTACAAGATCTTTGTGTGCGTGTTTCGTTATTAGTTTTCTGTTATCTACCCATAAGGTAAATATCGACTCGTTATTACTTTAGATAAATTAAAAATTGCACAATTCATAAAATAGTATAATTAAAATGTACTTTTAAAAAGCTTTATCTCTGTACATTTGAAGCATACAACATATGCATTATAAAAACATGCCAACACTGCTAGACCCAAATATTTTTGACATTTGCGGTTATATTCAGCTTGTACTTTCGTTAAACTCAACCAAATTTTTAGTTATATGCATAGATAGATTAGACATAATTTGGACGATAT